>PVKY010000189.1:0-66083 GCA_004027775.1 Bradypus variegatus
GAGACACCGAGGGGCCAGGACGGGCCAGCCCCGGGCCACGGCAGCGCTTGGTGCAGCTGGCAGCACCTTCAGGACTCTGCCCCCCAATGGCCATGGGGCTCGGGCACACTACAGATGGGGAAACTGAGGCCAGAGAGGCTGAGTAACTAGTATAGGTCAAGCCAGGACTGACGCCAAAGTTCTCTGCCCTTTACTCTAACATCCTCTGACTATTTCTGAAATGACTGGACTGGGGGAAAGCCCTGAAGGCATTCGGGAAATCTGCAGAAGTACAGTACAAGTACTTGGTGATATATTTTTTAAAAACCACATCTCCTTATTCTCAGGTGTGTTCTAGATAGGTGAGGTGTTAAATAGGAGGCTTCTGGGTACATGGTGTGTGGGGGAGGCATCTGTGGATGGAATTGCAGGTGGAGCACACGTTGTTTGTGGGAGTCGCCCTGAGTCTGGGGCCCATACCTGAGCCCCTCAAGTCCTCTAGCCCAGGAACATGGGCTGTTCTTTGAACTGAAGGGAAAAAAAGTCTTGAGCCCCTTTGTGGCCACTGCCTCGCCCTCAAATGCTGCTGAGTGGGGTCAGCAGAGGCAGCCAGCGTTCCCCGGGCTCCTCCTTGCCACCCTCCTCCCAATTCTCCATCTCCCATTTCCCTTTCCTTGGACGTTTCCTTCCCTGCAGCCCAGTGCACCCCAGCAGGCTCTTTTTGTTTGATTTTCCTGAAGTACGGACAGGGGTGAGGGCTTTACAGTGCAGCTCAATGCAAGGAAAAAAGTTAAACTGAATGTCAGTCAACCATTTTCAAGGGCCTGGGCTGCTGTGATTTCTGACCCTCACATCTATGGCCAATTGATTTTTCTTAAACTAAATTCAGTTTTACTGAGATATATTCATATACCATACAATCATCCATGGTGTACAATCAATTGTCAATAGTACCATCATAGAGTCATGCATCCATCCCCCCAATCTATTGTTTTAAATTCCATTTTATTGAGATATATTCACACACTATACAATCATTGATGGTGTACAATCAACTTTATAGTACCATCACGTAGTTGTGCACCGATCACCCCAATCCACTTTCGAACATCTTCCTCACACCAGAAAGAATCAGAATAGAATAAAAAATAAAAGTAAAAAAAAAAAAACACTCAAATCATCCCACCCTATTTTTCATTTAGTTTTTGTCCCCATTTTTCTACTCATCCATCCATACACTAGATAAAGAGAGTGTGATCCACAGGTTTTCACAATCACTGTCACCCCTTGAAGCTACATTGTTACACAGTCGTCTTCAAGAGTCAAGGCTACTGGGTTGGAGTTTGACAGTTTCAGGTATTTACTTCTAGCTATTCCAATACATTAAAACCTAAAAAGTGTTACCTATATAGTGTGTTAAGAATGTCCACCAGAGTGACCTCTCGACTCCATTTGAAATCTCTCAGACACTAAAGCTTTATTTCATTTCATTTTGCATCCCCCTTTTGGTCAAGAAGATGTTCTCAATCCCACAATGCTGGGTCCAGATTCATCCCTGGGAGTCATATCCTGTGTTGCCAGAAAGATTTACACCCCCGGGAGTCAGGTCCCATGTAGGGGGGATGGCAGTGAGTTCACCTGCCAAGTTTGGCCAATTGTTTTTTGACAAGGTGCCAAATCCCCTTGATGGGAAAAGAAGTGTCTCTTCCATACATAGTGCCTGGAAAACTGGATATCCACACACATAAGAATGAAGTTAGACCCATATCTCAAACTGTACACAAAAATTAACTCAAAATGGATCAAAAACCTGAATATAAGAAACAAAAACTATAAAACCCCTAGAAGAAAATATATGGAAGTATCTGCAGGACCTCGTGTTGAGCAATGGTTTCTCAGACTATAGACCAAAAGCACAGACAAGAAAAGAAAAAAAAATAGATAAATGGGACCTCAAGAAAATAAAAAACTTTTGTGCAAAGTACTTCATCATGAGAGTAAAAAGACAACCTAAAGAATGGGAACAATACTTGGAAACCACATATCTGATAAGAGTTTATTATCCAGAGTATATAAAGGAATCCTACACCTCAACAACAAAAAGACAAAGAACCAGTTTTAAAATAAGCAAGACTTGAATGGATGGTCTCCAAGAAAGATATGCAAACAGACAATAAACAAATGAAAAGATGTTCAACATTTTCCATGACAGAAATGCAAATCAAAACCACAATGAGATATCATTTCACACCCACAAGGATGGCTACTATTTTAAAAAAAAACTGAAAATAACAAATGTTGGAGAGGATGTGGAGAAATAAGAACACACGTGTATTGTTGGTGGGAATGTAAAATGGTTCAGTGGCTGTAGGAAAATAGTCTGGTGTTCCACACAAAGTTTAGAATTACCATAGGACCCAGATTCCCAATACTGAATCCCAAAAGAACTGAAAGCAGGGATCTGAACAGATATCTGTACCAAGTCCACAGCAGCATTACTCACAATTGCCAAAAGGTGGAAGCAACCCAAGCGTCCACCAACAGAAGAACAGATAAACAAAATGAGGTCTCTACATACAATATTATTCAGTCATGAAAAGGAATGAAGTTCTGACACTGCAAGACATCACATTGAATGAAATAAGCCAGACTCAAAAAGGCAAACATTGTCTGATCTCACTTCATGAAATAAATCAGAATAAGCAAATTCATAGAGTCAGGATCTAGAAGATAGGTTACCAGAGGCCAGGGTGGGGGTAGAGAAGGGGGAGTTAATGCTTCGTTGAGTGAGGGGAAAGTTCTGGTAATGGAGGATGGTGACAGCAGCTCAATACTGTGAAAGTAATTAACACACTGAATTGTATATTTGGAAGTGATTAAAATGGGAAATTGTAAGTTGTATACATGTTACCAGAATATTAAAAAAAAACCAATAGAACTGTACAACACAAAGAATGAACCCTAAAGTAAACTATGTACTATAATTATTAGTACAATCATAATGTTTCATCAATTGTAACAAAGGACCACACAAGTGCAAAGTGTTATAACAAGGAAAACTCTGTACGTGAGGGGTTGGGTATATGGGAACTATGTATTTTCTGCATGACTTTTCCATAAACCTGCAACTGCTTTAATAACATTTTTTAAAAAACAACTTAAAGGCTGAATGAGTCATGGTGGTGGCATCCAAATTTACACTAGCCATGTGGCAGAAAAATTCCCAAGCTGAAAAATTAACATAAAAATGCTCCCCTGATGAACCCACAGAGCAGCTGGCAGACATACATAGAAACCAGATCTCTGCAGCCATTTTCACAACCCAAGACATGTAGGGCCCCACAGAGCAAAGCAACCCCACTGCAGATGTACTTACAAACAAGAGTTACAGACCATCCGAAAACACAATCTACCACAAGGGAGAGACAGCAGATACAACAAATAGGAAAGTTATCAGCTGTAAAAACTTAGAATAATAAAAGAAACCAAAAGAGATATGAAATCAACATGCTGAATGATAGCATGAAAGAACAGGATACAAGAATAAAGGACATACAGATATAAAAAGGCACCAAGGAAATGAGAAACAGAGCCACTGAATTTTAAGCACAATGGACAGGCAAGCCAGCAGAACAGACATGGTCGAATTGAGAATATGTAGCCTGGAAGACCTATCTGAGGAAGTTAATCAGGGTGCAGCAATCTGTCAAAGAACCAGAACATTTGAAAGAAAGATTAAGAGACCTGGATAATAAAATGAAGAGGTGCAATATGTAACTAACTAGAGTTCCAGAATCAAAAATACAGAAGAATGGGAGAGAGACAATATTTGAAATATCCTAAGAAATAATAGATGAAACTTTTCTAGAATGGAAAAAAAAAAAAGACATCAGCCTCCTGATTGATGAGGCACATTGAGTCATGCGCAGGTTAAATAAAAATAAATCCACAAACAGATACTGCAGAATACCAAAGACAAAAACTTAAAAGCAACTGGAGACAAAACACAGATTACTTAAGGAGGAGCAATAATTAGATTGATTGGAGGCAACTTATTCACAATAATAGAGGTCATAAAACAATAAATATCTTCAAAGTGCTGAGGGAAAATAACCATAAACTTCTAACTCTATATCCATGAAAATTATGACTCAAGAATAAATGTGAAAAAGAGACATTTGTAGACAAAACAGTTTGCCACTCGAGACCGTCTCTGAAAGAACTTAAAGCAGGGTGGATGTATATTGGTAAGACGGAAATTGAACACATAAAAAGGGGTGCAATAGTGAGTGTTCCAGTTCTATTTAAGGGTGTAACAAACCATCCTAAACTCACCATTTTATTCGGCTCACCAATTGTGGGTCAGGAACCCAAACAGCACAGCAAGGATGGTTTGTCTCTGCTCTGGGAGGCCTGGGGTCTCAGCTGGAAAGTCCAGAATGGCTGGGGTGATGCCAAGGCTGTGGGCTGGAAGCATCTGGAGGCTTTCTCGTCACACGTCTGACACCTGAGCTGGGATAACTCAAAAGCCATTCTCAGCGGAGATGTGGATTGAAGCACTACAGTTGGCCTCTCCGTGGGCATGACCAGAGGGCAAGCATTCGGAGAGAGTGGGTGGGAGCTGCATGGCCTGTCCTAGCCCAGCCTCAGAAATCACATGGGTCATTTCCACCACATTCTGTTGACTGAAACAGGTCACCAAGGCCATCCAGTTTCAAGGGGTAGAGGAATTACAGCCCACCTTTCCATGGGGAAGCAGCAAGGCTGCACGGCGGAAGAGCACGTGAGACGGAAGCCACTGTTGCCGCCACCTCTGGAAAAACTATCTGCCACATGAACAAAGAGACTACAAACTGCATGGAAAGATCCAGATAACCACCGATTGCAGAAACCAACAACAATAATAATGAATTTGGGATTTAAAAATAAGATGGAAATAAAATATTAGATAACCATACATGGAAAATGGGAGGTGAATAATTGGAGTTGACTTTTTAAGCTCCTTGCATTGTCCAGCATAATGATTCATTTCATATCTCATTAAGTCAAATACGCATGCTAGAAAATATAAGCTAACTACTAAAAGAACAGAAATGTATAATTACCAAACCGGTGGATGGAAATGGGGTGGGGATAAAGAAAATCTGATCAATCTAATAAATGGTAGGAAAGAGGGGAAAGAAGCAAAGTAAAAACATGGCAGGTATAAGATAAATAACATAGCAGAATTAGTACAAATGTATGAATAATTACAATATGTTTAAGAGGGCTACATCTTCCAGATTAGATTTTTTTAATTCTAGCCACCTGTTATTTATAAAAGACACACCTAAAACATAATGACACTTTAATGCAACTAGTAATTACAAAATCCACTTCGCCTGTGTAAGTGAAAAGCAGACTGCTAACTTGTTGGCCCTGTGACCTTCTGCAGCTGGTATTCAGTGTACACCTTCCTTCTTGCGGCAAGACGTTCTGCCTCAGCCAGTCGCATTATTTTCTTTCCTGTTTGTTGTGCTCTAATTCTGAGGACCATAAGAGGTTAGACTACATTACCTTTTAAAGTTACAAAAATTAAAAAATTGTATAGGCAAACCGTTTCTTTAAGTTGATGGACAAACGTTGAAATGTTATTTTTCATATCATTTATCATCTTGTCACAGTCCACTTAATGAAGTTTGGTCAGATTTCAGTGAAAATTGTCTTCGAGAGTAGTTTGTTTGTTTTCCTAGGATGGGGGCAACTTCACCACAATTAGCATGTTTGGTGAAGAATGTCTTGCAGACGAGGTGTGCCAGCAGTGTGATAATTTAAATGTATTTAAGCAAATCAGAAGGCAAAGGCACAAACTTGCTGCTGCTTAGATCACTGAAGCTTCTAGGACCCAGTTTCTTTTACTGATTGAAAAACAAAAACAAAGAAACAAACAACAAACATAATGGCACAGAAATACTGAAGTATTTCTTCACTAAGCAAATCCTAACCAAAAGAAAAACGGTGTAGTAATATCAACATTAGGCAAAATAGACTTTAAGACAAAAAGGCTTTACAGGGGAAAGGAGGTCATTATATAATGATAAAAAGAATAACTTGCCAGTAGGATAAAACAATCCTGAACCTGACTGCCCCTAATAACATACTTTCAAAATATCTACAGCTGTTGCGTGAAATAAACCAGAGATGAAAAGACAAACATTACAACACCGCACTAATACAGACTAACTATAATGTGCAAACTCTGAAAATGGAGTCTGAGAGCACAGGTTGTCAAGAGAAGGCTTATGTAAAGGTCCCTAGATTGTAAGCTCTCACAGCAGTCACATCTATTCATGAGTTGTAATGCCTATTTCTAAATTCTGAGATGCTGAGCTCTTTGTGTACAATATTAACGGTGTTTTAAAACTGCAACTTCTGTGTGAGATCAAAGGAAGAGGTGTTCATTTGGTGCAAAATCTATATTTTCTGTAGTGCACTATCTAACTTAACTTCTATGGTCAGTTATTCAAACACCGCTATTACTTGGACTTTGAACAGGGAGTGAGACCTTACTGGTTGGTACAGGTTACTGTGAAGTCCCAATACATCCCAGAGTAATTTGGGCAGAGAATAAAAATGTATTGCAAAGTTCCCTTGAGCAACTGGGGAGAAATGTGGAAATAGTAAACTTCCCCACCTGGGGAGTTACTGATATTCTCAGAAGCACTGGGGACCACCAATTTAGAATGTTGAGCCCTTGATCTTGGGGCTTGCCCTTATGAAGTTTGTTACTGCAAAGGAGAGGCTAAGCCCACTTAAAATCGTGCCTAAGAGTCACCCCCAGAAAACCTCTTTTGTTGCTCAGATGTGGCCTCTCTCTCTAAGCCCACAGGTGAACTCACTGCCCTCCCCGCTACGTGGGACATGACTCCCGGGAATGAGTCTGGACCTGGCATTGTGGGATTGAGAAAGGCTTCTTGGCCAATCAAGGGAAGAGAAATGAAACACAATCAAGTTTCAGTAGCTGAGTGATTTCAAAAGGAGTTGAGAGGTCACTCTGGAGGTTATTCTTATGCATTATATAGATACCCTTTTTTAGTTTTTAGTGTACTGGAAGAGCTGGAAGGAAGTACCTGAAACTGCTGAACTGCCACCCAGTAGCCTTGATTCTTGTAGATGATCATATAACTATACAGCTTACACAGTGTGACCATATGATTGTGAAAACCTTGTGGCTCACACTCCCTTTATCCAGTGTATGGACAGATGAATAATAAAATGGGGACAAAAATAAAATGAATAACAGGTGAGGGATGGGGGAAGGGGGATGGGATGTTTGGGGTTTTCTTTTTTAATTTTACTTTTATTCTTATTTTTATATATTTATTTTTTTGGAGTAATGAAAATATTAAAAAATAAATGATTGTGGTGACAAATGCACAACTATAAGACGATACTATGAACAACTGACTGTACACTTTGGATGATTGTATGGTATGTGAATATATCTCAATAAAATTGAAAAAATATATATACACATATATACAGCAAATATTTACAGAATTAAAAGGAGAAACCAACAAATCCACATCAGAGTGGGGGATTTTAAATAAAAGGCTATCTTTCTGGCTGGGTCTCATTGTCCCAAACACAAAGTACCATCAGAAGCTTTAAGATTATAATTTTTCCTTTAACATGATCTAATTCTGGAAATTGTTCCCTGTAAACTGTATGGGGGCAGTACAGAGAGAGCATATGTATGCACAACAGACATCTTAATTAAAAAAGTCACTTTTTTCCCTGCCGTGAGAGTCTCAAGGGATGGCGGCTCTCCCAAATCATTCCCTTACACCTACAGGAGAACCCCACTTTTATATTGAGGGTAGCCATGCTCCTTAAGACACAGGGTTGCAGTAATATGAGCTTCTGGTAAATGAAATCACATTTCCCAACACGCTCACAGCTGCTTGGGTGTGCAGTGCACGTCCACATATTAAAAATTACTGAAGGAGAGTGCTTTTTAAGAAAGTAACTTAAAGTTTACCTCCTCCAACCTATGGTGTACACTAAGGAAACGGACCCAGAGGGAGCAGGTGAGCTGCGCGGAGCCTGTGGGGAAGGTGGGGCGCGAGGGGCTCCGGCCCCGGCCTCCTGCGAGACCCTGGGAATTGCATCCGACGTCATGGGACCGAAACCAGGGACAGTGGCTCGACTGCATGGGGGGGCCATTGTGTTCAAAGGACAAGAGGTCCTAGGGTGGGACGTCCAGGGTGCTGCCGGTCCTCAACGAAGCCATGAAGGCCCCGGCCTCCCGCTGGCCTCCTCCTCGTGGTTCCAGGAGGATGGCCCAGCCTCGGCTGCACCGCGCCAGCCGGGCAGGAAGGAAAAGGAAGTGACGCAGGGGAAGGGGTGGGGCTACACCTGGAAAGTAAAACTCCCAGACCCCCCGGGGCACGTCTACTGACATCTCATTGGCCGCACTGGGTCACGAGGTATCCCCTCGCTGCAAGGGAGCCTGGGAAATGTCCTTTTTTAGCCGGGTGCATTGGGAAGCGCCCTCAAAATCAGGTCCTGGGCCCTCTCCCCTGAGGGGAAATTCAGCCGCAGGTGCCGAGGGCCTCCTGCTGTAGGCGCTGCTCACGGCCTCACCGCAGTGCTCCCAGGTCAGGGGATTTCCCCTCTCCTTGTCCTCACCGCACTGCTCAGTTGCTGCGCACCACGCTCTCTAGCAACTGAATTCCACCGGTTCTGAAGTCAGGACGGGTATGGCAGGGATGAAGGCAGGCTGGTGTGGGACAGTGCTTGCGGTGTCCCCGTTCTGCAGACATAGCGCGGTATTCTTACTATCAGCAGGAAGAAAGCGTTGTGCACCGTTTCTGCACACAGCACGTGCTCAGGCTGGCCGTCCTCTCACGCAGTGCCCGCCCGGGCACCCCTCCCGCCTTCTGCACCCCTCCAGCTTCTGTGTGCAGGAGAGCCTGGGCGCCTGCGGGGAGCCTCCAGGTGCCTGGGGGTCCCCCACTGCCTGTGAAAATGGCCTTCTCCAGGTGAGGAAGAGCAAGTCTAAGGGTGTGGGGCCCCACAACAATGATGCCCGCGGAAGGCCCCATGCCAGCTGGCAGGCCTGTGTGAAGGCCGTGAGGGCCTGGGGTGGGCTGGGTTTACGGAGAGATGGGGAAACATGGAGACGAGGGGAGGGACTGAACCAGATGAGAACTAGAGAAAGCCTTTGTCTGCCATTCCAGAAACCAGTACCTACAGCGCAACACTGCACCCCACCCAGTCTGTAAGGCCCTGTGCCGTGTGCCCCACTCAGCACCCTGAGGAGAGGGCAGGTGCAAGCCTAGCAACCTGCACAATGCTAATCT
Organism: Bradypus variegatus; assembly: GCA_004027775.1. Classification (NCBI taxonomy): domain Eukaryota; kingdom Metazoa; phylum Chordata; class Mammalia; order Pilosa; family Bradypodidae; genus Bradypus; species Bradypus variegatus. Next base: position 9,324 of record PVKY010000189.1, read on the forward strand.
CTCCCCCGTTACTCTCACTGGGTCTCCACATCAACGCCAGCAGGTATCTTTTACAGATAAGGGATGCGGGGCCCGAGAGGCCACGTGATAAGGGGTGGGCCTGGGAGCTGATCTGATTCTGAACGCTGTGCGGTGACTCCTGCCACCAGCTGTCACCCAGGCCTCATCCTCTGAGGAGGTAGGTGGCTGAGGCAGCGGGGGTCCCGGCAGAGGACAGCAGGCCCTGCAGGGAGGCGAGCCCGGCTGCCTACCTCCCACACCCCTGCAGCAGGGGCAGTTTAGCTCAGTGTCCCATAGTCTCCCCCACTCAGGGCCAGCCGCCTTTACTGCTCCATCTGGGGCCAGTGAGAAGAAGCTTCCCAGAATGTACGAGGTCGGGGCCGAGACCCAGACCCGTCCCCTCCCAGTCCTACTATAGCTGTCAGGAGTTCAGCGCCCACCCAGCTTTCTCCCTGGACCAGGACGTCCTTTGCCCCCAGGCCTCCCTGCTTTCTCAGTGCACGCAGGCTCTCTTCTTGTCTCTTTTCCTCACTGGCTCGCTGGCATGGTGGTGGGTCCTGGGCTGTGTGCAGAGGGTATGGAAATGGTGTGGGGGTAAGGAGGGTGTAGGGGTGAGGGGGGGCTTTAGGGTGGGGGTGAAATGCAGGGAAGGCTGAGTCCAAGCCCCACCCTCCATCCCCCGACTGATTCCCAAAAGGGGCGCGCCAGACTCCAAGTGTACGAGCCCCAAACCAAGGGCCTCAGCCCACTGCGTGCAGCCCTGCAGCAAATCCGAGGAAACCCATCTCCCTGGACGACTTAGCTGGGAGAGGGTCTGCAGATTGGTGCCAGCTTCACCCTATCTCTGTCAGCACATGCAGAACACACAAAGGCCTCCAGACCATAATCTTGAACCTCTGCAAAGTCCTGGATTGGCTCCCAGCTCTTTCCCTGGCTAATTGCAGTAGCTACATAGCTGGAGGCGCCACTTGCCGAGCACACGCTGGGTGCTGTGCACGCCCCTATTTCAAGTTCTTCTCACAACCTGCCTGAGAGGTGTCACTCCCTCATTACAGATCAGGAAACTGAGGTTACTGAGGTTAGGGAACTTGACCAAGGGTATATATTTAGAAAGTGGTGGAACTTTTCATGAAATTCTAAGTGGGGGAAATGCTCATCATTTGAAGAAAGATTTTCAACAAGGGATAAAAACACAGGTTTCCAGTTAACCCTCAGTTCCCCAGAACCCCACTACACATGCACAGCGGTACAAACACGCCCTGACGACTCGTGACAAACAGGCCTGACCACGGGGAAAAGTACAGGAACCGGCAACTGTCTTCCTTGAATTCACCAGGTGCTTGGAGAACCCCAGGTAAAGGTAGCAAAACATACCTTGTTCAAAGCAACTGGCCAGAGATGGAGGACGAAGCATGCACTTGGGTGCCCTCCCCAGCTCCTTCCTCCCGGGGGCGGGGTGCTGACCCAGGCGTGCCCTGCCACTTCCTCCACTCCCTGCAGCGCTGAAGGAAAGGACAGTCTCAGCAGCCAGTCTGCGGGGTGGCCTTGAGCCGGTCACTTTCCCTTAGTTTTCTCATCTGTAAAATCAGAGGTCCGCAAACATTTTCTGTAAAGGGCCTGATAGGAAATATTTTAGGCTTAAGATGAGCAAACGACAATCCCCCTGGGGCCTGGCAGACAACAAAACTGAGCAAAACAAACAAGGAATGGCCTCAGAGGTGAGGAGGCCACCGAGGGCCTGTGGGAACCGGGGTGCACCCCCGCCCCCAAGGCAAAGGGCAGCAGCCCCTCAGCTCAGCCTGGGGTGCCACGTGCCCAGTGGGAGCAGATCCAGTTCTCTGAGAGAAGTCACAAGTCCAGAAGTTTACACAGTTCTTCCCATTTTTTAAATGTTGATGATAAAATTTTAAACAAAACAAAACAAAACCCTGTTGGGGGTGTCGAGATAATATTGTTGGGGGCTGTGTTTGCCCTCTGTGTTGCCTGTCCCCTCCAAAAATAGCAGGAAATCCCATGGGTCTAGTTTATGATTCCGGGACTGCCGTCCTTGGACGCTTGGGGCGCCCCAAGTTGGAGCATCCCAGAGCCCAGGATAGGAGCCTGGAGCCTCCTCTCCCCCCGCAAGGCTTCCTGAACCAAGGGGCAGCAGTCCCGGGTTCTCAGCACCCTCCTGCCTCCCCCACTTCCCTTTCGTGGGGTGGTGTCTGTCTACTTCACAAGCAGGAAGGCTGCCCTTTGCCCCCAGGGATTGGCAGTGTCCCCGTGGCTCCCAAGCACTTGTTATAATATGAAATATCTGTATTGCTGCTGCAAGCCCCCAGAGTGGCCCCCACCAACCCAGCAAACTTGGTGCCCGCTGCCCCCCACCCCCCACCTGGCCCAGGTCTCCCCAAAGTTCAGCAACTGAAGTGGGTGGTCCTGGGAAGCTCGGTTCTAATGGGTGCCCCCTGGGTGGCCGGCCTGAGTGTCCGCCTCTGACCTTGGCCGTGCCCTGCTGGGTCCTTGCATCCAGAAGGCACCGGCCAGGCCCTGATGCCGCCACCGCAGCCATCTGCAGGATGCTCCTGCGCGAGAGCAGCTGGGCGTTCTCGACGCCGCTGCTTACGGGGCGAATTTTGTGCTGAGATGGCGAGCTGGGCCCAGGCGGCCCCGCGGCAGGCCGAGGCCAGGTGTTCTGGCGGCCAGGGGAGGCGCCGACAGCATCTCCCCACACCTGTCCTGAGTCAGAAGGCGCTTCAGCAGGCAGGGGCTGGGCCGCCCCCCTGCAGCTGGGTCGGGGTTTGGAAGGACAGAGTCCCCCGTGGGAGGGGGAACCTCAGGGGGGCCGGGCTGGGGAGGGCAGCCCCCAGGGCCCCACCTGAGCCCTCCCCCGGGCCCCCCGGCCTGAGAGCAGGATTAGCTGTTGTCCGTCAAGCCACATTTCTCCCGTAGGTGCAGGTCCGCTGATGAAACCTTGTTAACTGGGCCAGAGGGCACGCTGCCAACCCAGCCGACGTGAAGCCCACTGGAAAGGGTCTTTGCCAGCTGGTTTCAAGATCGTTTCCACAACGGGCGAGTGGCCTGTTCCGGAAGGGGTAGGGCTGCCAACAGGAGCTTTCCAGAACATTTTCTGAAAAGCTTCTCACCTCTATCCCCAGGGGGTGAGCAGGAATTCGCAGAATGGTGGGGAGGGGACACAGGACTGAGGAGGGTGGGGGGGGCGCCTGCGACGGGTGGGACGGGAGAGGGCCAGCCCACCGCCCGCGGAGACCCCCAGGCTGGAGGGGCAGCCTCCTCGGCGCCCCTTCCCCCCGCCCCAGCCCCCCTGGCCCCCCTTCCCGGGCTTTCCGCGAGGCCCTAGGGACCGGGGGTCCGCCGGCCCGGAGCCCACTGCCTGGCAGTCCCTCGGGCAGGAGGAATCTTGGCGGCCTTGGCTAACCGAAGCATCTTCTCGGTTTGAGCAAGCGCCTCCTTTTGACTCAGATCCGGCTGGGGATGGAAAGCGCTTTCCGAAACCCCCGCTCTGCCTTCCCCGGGCTCCGCGATCTGGGGTGGGGTGGGCGCGGCCGCCCAAGACCCTCAGCCCCCCCCGCAGCCCCTCCCGGAGCGGGGGCGGAGCTGGCCGGCGCGGGTGGGGGGTGCGCCCTGCCCCGGGCGCCGAAAGCCCCCTCCCCTCCTCCCCCACCCCATCCCCACCCGCGCTGACCGCCCCCCTGGGTCCTTGCGGACTGGGGCGGGGGCTTGGTCGCTCAAGCAAGTGCTTCCAAAGCACCAAAATAGAAAGAGAAAAATGCTTGGAAGGAATTTGCTATTTCCAAACAAGCCCCGAATTCACCGTTCCAGGAAAAGGCAGAGCCTGTGGGACTTCCTTACACGCACTGAACCGCTCAGGGCTGTTTTTACTTCAAATGACCGGAGGGAGGTGGGCCTCGTGACCCTCTTGGGGTTAGTGCCCCGCCTCTGCATCCCCCAGGGCCCCCAGGCTTCGGTGCCACTCCGGGGCAAATCCCTGGGGCCGCAGCCTTGCCGGCTGCTGTTCTGCAGACCTGCCCTCAGCCCACCGCGTGGCTGCTCCTGCCACTGACTCAGAAGCGGAGGGAGCGCTTCTGAGCTGTCTCAAAACTTGACCAGAATGTGGGGGGGGTTCGCATGCCCTTCCTTATTAAGGGGAAAAAATAAAGGCCCCCAAACCGACAAAATAAGCACCCATCCCTGCAGAGGGTGGGAAGGTGGGTGGGCAGGAACCTGCCGGGACCCCAGGGCCTGTCTGCTGCTGGGCTGGAGCTGGGTCTGGGACCACCCCTCCTGCCCTGCGCCCCCCCCCCAATGCTGCTTGACCCTGGGCTTTGGCTGAGGACTGTTAATTCGGGTGAATGCACCATGCTGGGCACCCTAAGCCCCTTCTAACGCATGCTCAGCCCATGCTGAGAACTGCTCCGGAAGGTGTGAGGGCTGCCAGCAGATCGTCCCCAGGTCCTAGATGAAGAAACCAAGTGTGAAGTTAACCTTAACCCATTTGGGGCACTTAGTTGACTTATGGAAAAGGATGCCATGGCCTCCCCACTCGGCTGGGGCAGGACTGCTCAGCCCCCAGCACCTCCCGACTCAACAGAGTGAGGCCACCAGGGGCCTGGGACCTGATCTTGCTTCGTGGGGTCTAAGACCCTGCCCACGGCCCCTGCCCAGTGCCCAGCAGCAGCAGGGATGCCCAAGCTGGGGCCTGGGGCGGAGGGACAGCCGGGGACTCCAGGGAGAAGGGAGCATGTGTGACCTCAAGCCTGGAAACCCCGCTGGATGTCCTCCCCCGAGGAGGAGCTAGAAGGCATGTTGGGGGTGGGGGGCAGGGTGAGGGGTATCCTCCCCCTTCTTCCTTCCTTCCTCTCCTTAAATGTCCTCCATTCTCCCCACAGATCTTCATTGAGCACCTACTATGTCCCCTGCCTCCTCTGCACTCTCGCTGCCTCCCCTGGGATCCCTGAGCCCAAGGTGGGAACTCAGACAAGCCCCTTCCCTCCCCGGGCTTGCCATGCACCCTTCCCGGACAAGTGCGGCAGCACAGCCACGCCGGGGGGACTTGCAGAGGGGGGACAGTTTGCTCCTGGGGGTCAGTATCAGGGAAGGGGGGCCTGGACTGCAGACAGGGCCATTTTAGATCTGAGTTCACCTCGGGTTCTCCCTGCCGGGTGCTGTTTCAAACAAATATTGTTGGGGTGTCAGGAAGGGTGGGCAGGCCCCGGGGGGATAACAGTGGATAATATGAAGATGAGGAGCGCAGAGGCCTGGCCTTCATCGTGGGAGGGGCTGCAAGGAGAGCAGGAAACTTCCATGGGATCTTAAGCTCCTGAAGCTCATGGACCCTGGGCAATGCCAAGCCTGAAAGCTTTAGTTGGGTATCAGCAAGGTGCTGGGAGTTCATTTTGGGAGCAGGAGTCAGAGCAGCGTCCCACCCACCACCACCCCACCCACCTCGGGCAGACACAGGGCAGGGCTGTGCGGGGGCAGCCAGCATGGCTGGGGGCTGGGTCCCCTGGCAAAAGGCAGATGCCAGTGTGCTCAGAGATGGCTTAGAAACATGCAGAATCTGCCCCATCTGGGTTCTTCTATCCCTGGCAAAGGAAACTACTTCACCTGGCTCTACTGCCGCGACAGATTACCCACTGGGTGAAGGCCTCTGTCCCTTCTCCCAGGTGGACACTGCTAACCCCAGTTTACCTGGGGGGAACTTTAGGATTAGAGAAGGTGACTCTTCCAGGTCACTCCACCGGCATGAGATGGAGGCGGGGGGCAGACAGTCTGCCTGGCTGCGGCCTGGGGGCGCCATCCTGGTGGGCGGGGTGGGCTGCTGAGGGCACAGCCCTGGGACCTTGGGAAGCTCCCGGCGCCTCAGGGGGCCCTTCGGTAGAACGGGCATTTTGAAACATGCCCTCGTCTTGCACTGCTGGTGGGAATGTGAAGTGGTGCAGCCTCTGGGGAAAACAGTCGGGCAGGCTCTCAGGTAAACACAGAATCACTAGGTGACTGCACAGTTCACCGCTAGTAGCCTGCTCCAAAGAACCAGAGCGGGGACCGGGCGCCCTGGCCGGCGCGTCCATAGCAGCAGTTGTCGCAGTAGCCAGAGGGACGAGGCCACGTGTGGAAGGCGAGTGTCAGCAGTGGGTGACGGGTGACGATAAACAAAATGTGGTCTCTTCTTTCGGTGGAATGCTGCCCAGTCACAAAAGGAAGGGGGTGCTGGTGCATGCTACAGGGCAGCTGAACCTCCAAAACATGTGCTAAGTGGGAGAGCCCAGGCCCCAGAGGTCACAGGTCAGAGGACTCCACTGATATGAAATAGTCAGAGGAGATAGTTCAGAGTCAAGACAGAGCTCAGACGGGAGGGTGCCGAGGTCAGGTGGGGGACGGCTGGTATGGGTTTGATTGGGAGTGATGGGAATGTTCTGGAACTAAATAGAGGGGGTGGTTGCACAACATAGTGCTTGTACTAAATGCCACTGAGCTGTTCACCCGAAATGGTTCATTTTGTATGTGAATTTTGCCTCAATCAGTTCTTTTTGCCTTAAGTGCCTACCTCATTACTGGAGTTCACGCGTGTCTGGAACTGGGAGTGGAGCCAGCGCGCCTCACTTCGTGTGCCTTGGAGACCCGCGTCTACCTGCCAACGATCCGAGTTAGGGTCCCTGAGGGTGAGCTGGGGCCTGGCCAGCCCACAGCTGGACCCCACTTATGCTGTTGGCCCTGGAGAGACAACGTCGCCCCCACCCCCGACCCGACTGGCAGCTCCCCCAGCCCTGTGTCTTCCGAATTCATGGCAACTAAAGGGAAATGAAAATTAAATGGAAAATAAGACACTCCCTGCCCCCTCCCCATGACTCTCCTGGGGACTCTGGGGACACCGCTCCTCTTCCCGTGTCCCCAGGTGGATCCCTGGCCCTGGCTCCTGGCAGGGGGTCTGCAGGTGTCACTGAGGGTCGGAGAGGGGGGGGTGGGGGGGACTGAAGGAAAGGGAGCCCCAGCCCGTCTTGTCTAGTCCCCTCTTGCTTGTTCACCTCGTGGGTTCACCCCCAGCTCTCCGAGGTAAACTGAGGCCCAGCCAGCCTCCGCTGACCCAGCCCTCCCCCCAGCGCGCCCCCCGCGGGGCCCCGGGTGCCTGCTGTGCCCGCTCTGATGTCAGCCGATATTTTAATTCTCTTACAAGGAATGGTGTTTACAGAAATGACTTAATCCGATTACTCATCGTCTATAATGACTTGGCCTGGCTCCGGGGCTGTTCCTAGACGTGACGCTGGAGGCTGCGATTCTTTTCTTTTCCTACCAAGAAATGACAGCCCAGTGCCCGCTGCGGCACCGCCCCCATGGCCCTCGCACGGCCTCCTGGGGGTGTAGTTCCCCCCGGCGGGCATCTGTGTGCAGGAGGCAGGGCAGGGTCGGGCTGGGGCCTCCTGGAAGCCGTCTGTAATGGGAGGCCCTACGGGGGAAGCCTGGTTGTGCAGTCTTTGTGCAAGCCACTTAACCTCCACAGGCCTCAGTTTCCCCATCCGTCAACTGGGGCAGCCCTGCTGGGCAGCCTGGAGGCTCTGCTGAGATCGCACTGTAAGGAGCCGTGCCACGCGGGCCTCGCACTTGGAAGAGCCCTTGTCGTGCGCCTTCACTGCTGATCCCCAGTCCAGGTCCTGGCCCTCAGCCTCGCAGGGCCCTGCCTGCAGCCTGCCTGGCCTCACCCCTGCTGATGTGGGGGCGCCTGTGTATTCGCCCCACTCTCCCTGTTCCTTACGGTCCTCATCTGTAATATGGGGAGGAGCCCAGGGCCCACCTCCTGGGGCAGGGAATAAATGGAACAAGCCTCATAAGACGTTCCGAGAGGTCCTGATGGCGCAAACACTGGGCAAAGGCATTTCGCTCCTCCCAGTACCAGGCCATGGGTCAGTCACGGTTTAAAAGACAAGTAATTCCTGGCAGCCTGTGGGGTTGGCAAAGGCTCCATCTTCTGCCCCACAAGGTCACCACAGGTGTCCTCAGTGCCTAGCTCAGCGCGGGCACATAGTAGGACCACAACATGGATGGATGGATGGGTGGAGCATTTCCCCAGCTTTCCAGATGAGGGACCTGGCCTCCGAGAGGTTAAGTGACATGTCCCAGGCTACACAGCTGAAAGGGGAAGAAAACCAAATTGTCTTTCTTGCTTCCTGCCCCCAGGAGAATTTGACTTTCACCCTCTGGACTCAGGAAGTTCAGGATCTCTGGTTTCCACCCTGCTGGGACTTTGAGGTGGGAGTGGGGGTCCCAGCCCAGGCCCAGTCCAACAAAGGATCCAAATTCAGCTGGAGGGTGGAGCCGAGGGTGCTCCTTGTGGGGAGCAGTCTGGTGTAGATGTGGTGTGCTCTGGGGAAAGTGGCCCAGAGCCGGTGAGCAGGAACTTGGGATGCTATCCCAGCACCACCTCCTCCCCTCTCCCTTACCCCCAGCAGCTCCCCAAAGGCCGAAGACTCTTCTTGTCTTTTTCTAAAAGAGGCATTTGAAGCCATTTGCCAATTTTTTCCATTCCTGAGCTTGGGTATCATCTATTTCGGGCATGTGTTGTTTTCCATGAGTTGCAAATGCCACTGTCAAGCTGGCCTCTCCTGGACAGCTAGCACTGGGTAGGGGAGCAGCAGGAGCAAGGGGGGGGGCGGGGCAGTAGTTAAAAATATTTTCTGCTCCATTTTTCTTTTGAAAACAAGGCCCTGGGGGCCTTTTTGCAACCGCTGAGTCTGGGAACAGAGCTTCCCGGGCAGATACTGGCTATGCTGAGTGCACTGGATGGATTTATGGGCACCGGAAGCAATGGCGCTGACTTGCTGTGTGACCTTGGACAACTTGCTTAACCTCTCTGGGCCCAGCGGGTACAAGAATGAAGCTGATCTGAGTTCTGACATGAAAAGATTTCCCAGCTACCTTGTGGAGCAGAAGTTGCAGAACAGAACAATTATAATTGTGTCTACTTAAAAACACTCATAAGACAAAACTATGCATTTTTCTACATCATGGATACACATATTTATGCAACTGCACACAGAAAGTTCTAAAAGACTTCACCCAATCTAATAATAGTCCCTACCTCTGGGGTGGTGGATTTGGAGTGGTGTCAGAGGGGACTGATGTACCTGTAATGTCTTTATAGGAAAAATGTTTGTTTATTAGTGGTGGTTTTTTTAATCAAGACACACTCAGCGACACTGAGGCACTGAGGAGCTAGGCGACCGCCTTTCAGGCTGCTCTGAGATGCGTCTGTCTGCAGGACTAGGTCCTGTGGTTAGAGGTGCAGGAACAGGGTGGGGGCTCAGACAACGAAAGTGTTGATGCTTTCGGGAAAGGGAATGGGGATGTCTACCTCAGCAGGAGCTACTGGCTGTTGTAAATCACTTTCTATTGCAAACAGGAGCCCCAGGAGGCGACTGGATTGAGCTCACATTGTTACCGGTAGGCACAGCAGGTGCTGACTTGCCGTATGAGTGTGCTCAGCTGCCTGGGCGGCAGAATAAGCTGGTACCATGGTGGGATCTGTGGCTGCTTTGTAAGGTGGTGAGTACCCCATCGGTGGAGGAGTTCAACCCCTGAGGGCAGCACCGAGGTACCTCGGGCGCAGCGCTGGGCTCAGTCCGTATAGGATGGATGGGGGCGGGGGTTAGATGCCCTTTAGGGATCCTGACGGCGTCCTGTCACAGCGTCAACGGGAGTGTCTGCCTCCACAACCACCCAGGGACCTGCGTCCTGCTTCTCTGTGCAATGCCCCTCCAATGCCCCCCTCCCCACTGACCCCTTCCCTGCCCTCTCTCTGCCCACCAGGGACACTTGGCCTAGGACCAAGTGGTAAGAGGGTGTCAGTGTCACCAAGTGGCAGCCTTGGCCGGTCTGCTTAGTGCCAGGGATACCAGAAGGTGATGGGTGGGCAGCAGTGGGTGGGCAGTGATGGAGGCAAGTGGGGCGGGGGTGGGGGGGTCCCTGGGTGTGCGGGCAATGGGAGGATCTGGGTTTTCAGTCTGAGCCTGGCTCCTGGAGTCCAGGCCAGCTCCAGCTGCTCCTTGGACACCTCGGGGGCAGCCCCCACTTCCTGAGCAGGGGTCCCCATCTGCCCCCTTAGGCTCTGCCCTCTGAGCTCAGCCTGTGGCCCCTGATTCTGTTAGGGGCATTCCCAAGAGGCCGTGGAGGGGATGATTACGGCAGCGGTGCGTGGCTTCAGCTCTGGGGTCACTGCCGAGCGGCCTCCACCGCCTGCCCTTCCACCTCGGGCGGGTAGGAGCCGGAAACGCCCACGACCACTTTTCAAGCCCCAGTCGGAAGCACCTTGCTCACCCCTCCCGCCCCAGTGCCCCGCCGGGGAGCGAGGGGGTTTCTTCCAAGACTCCCGTTTTGTCTCTAGGGAAACGGAGGCACGCGGGTGCGCTCGTCGCCGGGCTCCGGGAAAGCGGAGCGGGCGCACTACAACTCCCAGCGTTCCCGGGGCGCGAGGGGCGGTCCCCGGCCCGCGCGGCAGGCCCGGGCGCACCAACGGGAGCCCAGAGCGGTCCGGGGGCGGTCCGGGGGCGGGGCCTGCGGGGAGGCGGCCGGCAGCGGCCAGTCGCGCCGGGAGCGCGGGGTCCGGGCGGCCGCGAGCGGCGGGCGGCCTCGGGGGCGGGCGCCGCGGGACCTCGCCGGGCCATGGGTAAGCGGCGTCCTCGCGGCCCGCGGGCAGGCCCCGCGCCCCGGCCGGGCCTGCGGAGGGAGGGTCCCGGCGTCGCGGTGGCTGCCGCCCTCGTGGCCGGCGGGGCTGCCCGTGGGGCCGGGACGGGCTCCGGGCGGGGGGCGGCGGGCGGCGGGCAGCGAGGCGGGCCCGGGGCGCCCGGGTCCCCTGTCCCGCGCGGGAGGCTCAGGCCGGGCGTCCGCGTGCGCTTCCGAAAAGGGAAAGAAGAGAAGTTGGGGCGGCGAGGGGCTTCCCGGGCGCTGATCTCGAAACTCGCTCCGCGGCGTCCCGAGCCCCGCGGCGCGGGCGGCCCACTTCCTGCCGCGGTTTCGGTCCCGCGCTGGCCTCAGCGACTTTGTTGTGACAGCTGTCAGCGGGCGCCCCCCAGCTCCCCTCCGCGGGTTCTCAGAAACCCCCTCCGGGCGGCCGAGAAGGGGCAGCCGCGCCGTCGGGGCGCGCCGTTTCCTGACAGCGGCGCCGCGCGGGTTTCCAAGAACTTGCTCGCTGCGCTTCGGAGACCCGGCCGTTCCCCGCTGTCCCAGCGCTCGCCGCGCGACCCCGACCCCGACCCCCGGCGGGAGGGAAGCAGCTTCCCTCTTCGCTCCCCGCCCCTTTCGTCTCTTTCCTCTTCTCTTCCCTCAGGTCTCCAGAAGAATTGGGGTGGGGGGAAGTTAGGGAGAGCGCAGGCCGCGAAGGTGCCGGGAGGGTGCCGGCGCCCCGTGGCGCCCGTGGGCGCGACCTCCCGGGGCTCGGGCTGCGGTGTGGAGGCCCCCCCGGCCGGCGGCCCTTTGTTTGCGGGGTCGCGGCCGGAGGGAAGGGGCCGCGGGGCCGAGGAGAGGGTAAAGGCGCTTCTTGCTATTTTTGGGAACAGGCGCCAGTTAGGGCCGAGGACGGTGGGAGAGCTCGGCTGCGGGCCTGGCCCCAGGGGAGTTCCGGAGTCCGGACGGGGTCCTGGGACTTGGGGTGGCAGAGGGAGAAGGGGCCTCCGAGAATCACCCCTCCGGCTTTGACTCACCATGGGGAAGAGGAGGCTCAGAGCCAGCCGGGGCGGCCTCGAGGACCCCCAGACTCCTGTTTCCTGCCGGGTACACTGGCCTGGGAGGGCCCACACTCCTGTACAGCCGAGCCCTGGGGCTTGGAGGGGCTCCTGGGGGGAGATGTGGAAAGAGCAGAAAGGCCAAGGAGGCCTGGAGCAGGGCTCAGCAGCCTGCCGGGTCCGCTCTGCCTCTCTTGTTGGACGTGTCCAGCTCCCCTGCTGCCTCAGCCTCCCCTCACCATAGGTGCAGGGGGACTGTGCTTCTCGGGACTCGGGGCCGGCCCCGAGACAGGAGCTGTTACCTTACCATCTTCTGGGGGGGAACGTATCCCAGGGACTGTGGCTGGGAGGGACAGCGGGCGTTCAGCCCTGTCCTGCGGAAGCTCTTCCAGGAACTCCCAGCACTGGCTAGAGAGGGACGGGAGCCCCAGAGGGGCTTGGGGTGTGGCAGCCCCACCTCTGGCGTCCCCCGCACCCCTCTTTCTGAACTCTCAGGGGCCGAGGCTGGGCCCCAGGTGCTCTCCCAGGCCCTGCCCCCCGCCCCAGCTGAGGCTCTGCCCAGGCCCCGCGGGTCCTGTCAGCAGTTCTGTCCTCGGTGCCGGCGAAACCCTTGGCAGGTCCCCGCCTCGCCCGCTGGGGCAGCTCCCGCCGGCTCCAGGCCGCGGAGGGGACTGGCCGCGTCAGAGGCGGCCTTTGTTTCGGCTCCCGCTGGGGTGAGGGAAACCTAAGCCGGCCACCTCGGCCAGGGGAGGGGCCGTGCCCGCTGGTTGCTATTGAGGCCGCGGTTACCGTTATTGTCATAATTGACGCAGTGTTCCCAGTGGGTGACTTTTCATGAAAGGAAGTGTCACTTCCTTCCCTTCACACCCGGGGTTCGTGGGGCGGAGCTGGGAGCCCTGGGCTGCCTTAGAGGGAGGCAGGCACCAGCAGGCCGACAGCTCGGGGCCTGCTTCCAGCCGGTGCTTGGGCATTGGCAGGCTGTGTGGCCTCGGACCAGCCACCGCCCCTGTCTGGGCAGTGGGTGTGCAGTGAGGTGTGAGCGGGACAGGAAGGTCTTCGGAACCCCTGGGGGTCGGGGGAGTTGTGCTCACGGGGGGCCTCGTTTCTGGCTTTGTCCTGCTCAGAACGTTGGGCCCCATGTATCCAGCACCCCCATGTTACAGAGGGGGAGACCGAGGGGCAGAGCTGGGGGTAAGGCCCTCGGCCCCTCCCCACTCCAGCATAGCCTCTAGGGGAGGGGGTGAGCCCACCTCCCCATGCCTGCCCCCTGCCCCTGAGGGTGTGGGTGGGGGTCTTCCAGACCCTCTTGCCCTGGGGCTTAGGGGGCAGTGGGGCCGCTCTGGTCCCTTGGGGAACGGGGCTGCGTGTGGGGGCTGCAGACCTGCTCCGGGAAAGCAGAGAGGCTTGTGCCTTCTGAAGGCAGATAAGGAACTCGGGGTTTCCCCGCTCCAGGGTTTGGGGCCCATCGGCCCTGCCACTGGTCAACTCTGGCCTCAGGCAAGTGTCTATGCTCTGAGCCGCAGTGCTGCATCTGGGGGAGGCGGGAGGGACTAACTGAGCCCGAGCCGGGAGTGAGTTGGGGTGTGCGGCATGGAAGCGGCGGAAGAGGAGGTCCTGAGAAGCAGCAGCAGGCTTCGGGGAGCATCCTCCGTCGCAGGGTGTGGCTGACACGGACACCCCACCTGTGTGCCTTTAGGGCCTGGGAGTTACGCCGGCCCCAGACCCGCAGCCCAGGAAGGGCCCAGAGCCCCCGCTGGCCCCTCTGCCTGCTGCCCACACGGGGACCCCAGCCCCGTGGGCATGGCCCCCCGTCTCCCTTTGTCGACTTCCCGGCACTGGCTGTGGGGGGTGAAGTCCTCTGTGGGTCCCGAAGCCTCTTGTGACCCCCGTTATCCAGCTGCACAGAGCACAAGCTGCCAGGGATGCACCCAAGAGGGGATGCCCTGGCCTCCACGAGGGCCCCGTGGGGACACAGGGATCTGGGATTGGAGAGGACACCTGACTGTGAAGCCGTTAGGGCTCCTCAAAGATGTTTCTCTCCTTTATGAGATCCATCTCCTGTCGTGAGTGAGGTGTCTGAGGCACCACGCGGCAGGGGGTGAAAGCACGGCTTATAGATGTCACTCGGTGGCTGGTGGGCAGCACAAGGGCTCTCCTGACTGGATGGGGCTGGGAGACTGGGTGCCGGGCCCCCAAGCCCTGATGCCCTGCAGAGCCGGGAGAAGAGCTTGACCCCAGCTGCTGCGTCAGGCCTGCGCCAGGAGCCCTGGGAGCTGGGCAGGCAGAAGGACTTGCCTGTCACCTGTGCAGCAGAAAAGCTTATTTCAAGGTTTCTGACGGACCCCTTCATTGCTGTTATCTTCGTGAAGACTTACATGGACCCCTCATCCGTAATTGATCAGGGACGGGGTGAGGGCAGCCAGGGACAGTGGGCTGCAGGAGGGAAGGGGGGCCTCTCCCCGTCCCTCACCTCGGGCTGGGGAAGCAGGCCCAGGGCTGGGGTACAGAAGGCACGGCCGGGACAGCAGAGTGTGAGCCTGGCTCGGGGGGGCCGGGGGCTGGGGCCTGGCTGTGCCTGCAGGTAAGGAGAGCCTTTCCCGGGCTCCAGTCCCTTTCCAGGTCACCTGAGTGCCCAACTCCAGGAGATTTTTCTGAGCATGGCCCCAGGCAGGCCCGCAGACTCCAGTCCAGAGCGGGAGGGCACTAGAGATGATCAGCCCGGTGGCTGTCAGTCTGGCGGCCCTGGGATCCCCACAGGAGCTTCAGTCTCTGATGTGGGGACCCACCCAGGACGTGGGGTCAGATCCCCTGGGCGGCAGGGCCTGGCTCCCCAGGAGACTCCCCTGTGCACCGAGTCCCATCGCCTTGATTTTCCGCAGCCCTGAGGGTAGTGGGTTTGTTGGAGGTCCTTGCTCAGAGGCTCTGGCCTCACTCAGGACAGACGGGCAGACGCCCTCGGCGCCGAGGACCTGGGCAGGAGGAAGAGCTGGTGGGAGCAGGTGCTCCGGTGGCCTGGAAGCCTTCGTGAAGTCACCGATAATCAGTGAAGGACTCGAGGGTCATGATCTCCCATTTCACGGAGGGGAAGACTGAGCAGATTTGGAAGAGGACCTGGTGGGAAAAGCATCAGTGTGGAGGGTCCAGGGTTAGAACCAGGATTTCTGAAGCTTCGGGATCGGTTTCCCTGCTGTGCTCCCGTGGAACCCCTGGAGGCTTTGTGGATGTGGACGAGCCCAGCAGCCGGGTGGATGCCAGGCCAGGCTGGGGGTGGAGGGCTCGAGAGGCCTCCTCCGTCCTGGCCTGCCCGGGAGAGAAGCTACCCGACCTCTGTGGCTTAAAATGTGACCGCCCCGGGGACTAAATAAAACGCCCATGGAAGGGCCGGGTCGCCGAGGCCCTGCTCCAAGGCCGCGGCTCACACACAATCACCAGGGGAGAGGCGGGCCGAGGGCGCAGCGCTGCGCGCCTCTGGGTGCCGCTACCTGTGGGTCGTGTCCGTGCGGGTTCATCGTTCCCTCTGTCGGACGGGGGGAGTCTCGCAGGTTTCCCGCGGGAAGGGCTTCCTGAGTACAGAAAGTTCGCTTTAGAGTAACAAAGAGAACAGAAGAGGAGTTTTCCAAGGACGTGGGTTCCCAGCCTCAGCTCGGCCCGGGGTCCTCGTACCGGCGGTTTCCGAGCATGTTTTCTGAGCGGCAGAGGTGCTGCAGTTTTGCACACGTGGGTCTCCTTTGGTTAGGTAGTGCCCGAGGCCCTGCCTGCCGTGCAGGGTGGCTGTCCACCTGGCACGGCTGTGCGTGGGTGCTGGGGAGCAATGCCCTGGGGGCCCATGGCGGGCGGTTCGGGAGAGGACAGAGCTGGGCCAGGCTGGGAAGGGCCTCGGGGTCCTCGGCCGGGTGAGGGGAGAGTGAGGCCTGGCGGGTTCAGGGGACGAGCAGATCCTCGGGGAAGGCCAGCAGCTCCCTTCTCCCCTCGATGACCCCCAGGGAAGCCCCCAGGCGGGGCTTTGGGAGCCACATCATGGGGTCCCCAGCAGTCTCCCCAGTTAGGCCGAGCTGCCGCAGAAACTTCCTGCAAAAACTCGGGGCAGGTTTTGGAGACAGGATCTCCCCAAGCACCGCAGCCCCACCTCTGACTTGACCCCAAGGTGGCTGAGGGTTTCCTCCAAAAACGTGGGGAGAAAGGAGTGCATGTGGAGTGCCTGGGGGCAAAGGGGGCCAGCTGGGGGGTTGGAGAGGGGAGAGCAGGGAGCAGGGTCTGCCTGGGGGCAGCCAGGGTCAGGTGGGCAGGGGTGTCCCCCCTTCCACGAGGCTGTTTCCCCTTGTGGTGGGCAGACCTGCCTCTGGCGACCCCCCCGGGGGCTTCCCCCACACCCGCTCCCCCAGGCCGCCTCTCACATGCTCTCTCTCTGCCCCTCCCCCCCGCAGCACCCCCTGTTGATGGGAAAAGGAAACAGGAGGATAGGGACCCCCTGGACCCAGCAGCATCCCCTGAAGCCGATGGCGAGCTGAGCTGGAACCAGAGCCCTGCCCTGCTGGAGGTGAGCTGGGCAGCCCCCTGGGGCTCCCCTCCACGCCCCCCAGCCCAGGCTCAGCCTCCCAGTGATGGTGGGGAGTCTCTGAGCTCTCGGAAGGTGGAAACACAGAGGTCCAGCCAGGAGAGGGGCGCGGCTGGCCACGCGGGACAGGGCCCGTCGCCCGTGGCAGCGGGTTCCAGGCTTATTTTTAGTATCGTTACTAGCAGAGCCTTTTTCCAAGGAAGGTTTTCATGGTCACCTGGGCCCAGATCTACAGAACAGGTGCAAACACCGTCTGTGGGGCTCAGCTCCGTTTCCACCCGTCCGCTCACATGCCTGCTGCCGCCACACGTGGTTGCTCGGTGAGACCCCGCGGCCCTGCCCGTGAGTGCAGAGTTGGAAACGGGGACTGCAGGTGACGTTTGCGGAGTTCCATCAGCCTTAGGATCCGGTTCCTTTCAGCCGTTTGCTTCGTGGCACCATCTGGAGTCAAAACCCAGAGTCACGGAGAAAAGTGGCCGCAAATGGTGCTGGTTTTCCCCGGTTTGCCTGGACTTCACAGAGGAGACCTGGGAGAGCCAGTTCGGTGGGGCGAGGTGTGGAGGGAGGCCCGTCTCAAGTTCAAGTTTCCCGTGTAACACGTGCATTTGTGTGCTGCTTAGAAGCACAGCACATCGAACAGCTAAAAATGCCGCCCTGGCACTTGAGTTGCGCATCTTCAGCGCACATGGTGGCACCGTTCTCTGCCAAGAGGTGGGTTTAGCTCCTCCTGGTGTTGGGGCCCCTCCAGCCAGGCTGGGGTGCTGTCTGCTCTCCGGTAGGAGCCTGCGTTGGCCAGGATGGTGTCCCTGGGCCTCCAGCCCCAGCCCACCCGCTCCTCCCCCGAGACCCCAGGGCAGCGGCCAATCAGAGAGGCCTGGTGGACGCAGGCCCAGCAGGGCCAGAAAGCTCTGCACACCTTCGTCCTTTCCGCTTTTAGGCTGGGGACTGGGCCGCTCCAGGAACTCAGGGTCTGGCAGACGAGCTAAGACATAAAAGCAAGAGGTGCAGAGGAGTGGGGCTGTTGATGGCTTTTCCAGGGCTAGCTCCTCTGGGCCACCAGGCCTCTGGGGGGTCCTTGGCACTACGAGCTGGCAACTGCCTTTCTGACCACAGCCCGGGCCCACCGGGGTCCCCTCCCAATGCCGCGGTTCTCTCCCCAGGATCCCCCCGAGGGGGAGCGGGAGGAGGAGCAGGCCTTCCTGGTCAGCCTCTACAAGTTCATGAAGGAGCGACACACGCCCATCGAGAGGGTGCCCCACCTCGGCTTCAAGCAGAGTGCGTCCCTGGGCAGAGGTGGGCGGGGGGCCTGGCAGGGAGCCCCACCAGACGAGGCATCCGGGGGCCCCAGGGCGCTACCGGCCCTTACGGGTTGCAGACATGGCTCCCTGGACTAGCCTGGGGTTGGGTCCGGGCAGAGCCGGATTTCCAGCCTCGGCTGCCCCGGGCACAGCCTGCTCCCCATGGTGGTGCCTGGGTGTGTACCCAGGTGGGTGCCGGCACCCCGTGCTGCCTCCTGGGGCCGGGGCACTGGGCAGCTCCCGCAGAGCCTGACAGCCAGTCCTGCCCTCTTTTTCCCAGTTAACCTGTGGAAGATTTACAAGGCGGTGGAGAAACTGGGGGCCTATGAGCTGGTAAGGAAGGTGCCTCCAAGCCCGCACCCGGCATCTCCCCGGCTCTGGGCTGCCGGAGGGGCTGAGGGGGTCTGCCCTGCAGGGCTGGGGGTGCTGAGGCTTGCCCTCTATGCCTCCACATGGCCCTGAGCGTACAGCCCCAGACCTGCCAGGCCCCAGCTCTCCTGCCTGCTGGGGGAGGGCATGGCACCCACGCTGCACTGCAGTCGCTGTCCCAGCAGGTGTTCCTCCTTCCCTCCATCTTCGCTCCTCCCCATGCCCAGGAGGCTGCTGGGCCAGCAGTCCCGTGCACCCTCGGAGGGGAGAGCTGGCTGCCTCCAGCTGCTGGGGGAGCAGCTGTGAGAGCTCTGGTGTCCTGTCCCCTCCCATCCCCTGGGGCCTGCAGTGGGGGGGACATGGCTCTCATGGGGGCCGCCTGCAGGTGACCGGCCGCCGCCTCTGGAAGAGCGTGTACGACGAGCTGGGGGGCAGCCCGGGCAGCACCAGCGCGGCCACCTGCACGCGCCGCCACTACGAGAGGTACGGCGGCTCCTGGGCAACCTGCCTGGGCTTGGCAGAGCCAAGGGGGCCTGAGGGGACGGCCAGGAGACGCCAGCCCGTCCAGGGGGAGAGAGGCTGGGTGCGTCCACGGGGCCCTGCTGGGTGAGGTGGAAGGGGAGCCCGGGGGCCCTGCTGGGCGAGGTGGAAGGGGAGCCCTGGGGGGTCCGGGCCCAGCAGCCCTCAGGGTGGACGTGCTGCCCCTCGCCAGGCTGGTCCTCCCGTACGTGCGGCACCTGAAGGGGGAGGACGACAAGCCGCTGCCCCCCTCCAAGCCTAGGAAGCAGTACAAGATGGCCAAGGAGCTGCGGGGGGATGACGGGGCCACCGAGGGGCCGAAGACAGCCAAGGAGGACCAGGTGAGCGCCGAGCCCAGGCCACCGTGCCCCTGCCTCTTGCGGTGCCCTATGCCTGCCCTCGCGTGGCCGGGGGGCCTCTGCTGGTGGTTGTGCCCTCTGAATGAGGGGACACCTGGCTCTGAAGACCGGCCTGCACCCCTCTGCCACCCGTTCCCAGGGCATGATGCCCGGCTTGCCCCCATGAGGTGTGGCCTGCCTTCCTCCTAGACGCTGCCAGGGAGGACCAAAGCAGAAGCCGCCGACTCCGCTCGGGCCCCCTGCCAGGAGACCCCAAGGACCAGCGGTGAGCAGCCGCGCCTGGCCGCTGGGCCTGCTCTGCCCGTGGTGGGGGCCAGTGGCTGCCCCGAGCCCTACAAGCGCCTGCTGTCCAGCTTCTATGGCACAGGGGTGCACAGTGTCATGTCTCCGCTGGCCAAGAAGAAGCTTCTGGCCCAGGCGAGCCAGGCCAAGGCCTTGCAGTGCCCAGAGGACAGGGAGCCCCACGGCTCCCCAGGTGTTTGTCCCTCCGAGAGCCCCCAGAGCCCGGGAGGGCCAGCCGAGCACTTTGGGTCCCAGCGGACACCCCCAGAGGCATCGCGGGGCCCTGGGGGCAGCCCATGGGAGGAGGCCCAGACAGGCCCCTGCTCGCCGGCCCCCGTCTTCGCGGGCTGCTTCCACACCTGCCCCACCGAGGTGCTGAAGCCCATCACCAAGCACCCCCGGGACTTCTTCCGCAGCCTGGAAGATGGGGTGCTGTCGGGGCCCTGCAGCAGGGAAGAGGGACCGCTGGCCAGAGGGCCCCCACGGGTGTGGGGTGGGGATGCCAGCCGCCCCTCTGCCTTCCACCGAGGTGGCTCCAGGACAGGCGGCCCCTACCCCAGCCCCAAAGCCTGCTGGGTGGCCCCCATGGCCCAGGCCCCTGCTGACAGCCCTGCGCCCCCAGCCCCCTGCCCCAGCGGCTCAGGCCTCGGGGGCAAGCGTGGCCTGGAGGAGGGCCTGGCGCATGGGGGCAAGAAACTGCGGGCCGTATCCCCCTTCCACAAGGAGCCCGGGGCCAAGCTTGCGAGGCCTGGCCTGGCTGCCTCCTGCCTGCTGGGCCCAGCCCTGGCGCCTGCCCCTCCGGCGGCATACCGGGGCGCCATGCTGCGCTGCCCTCTGAACTTCGCCCCTGACCCCCTGAAGGGCCAGGCTGCGCTCCCTCTCGGCCCGCTGGTGATCCCAGCCTTTCCGGCCCACGTCCTGGCTGCTGCGGGACCCTCGCCCATGGCTGCTGGCCTGGTGCCCTTCCCGCCGGCGCCCCTCGACAGCGCTCTCCGCCACAGACTCGGCCCCACCGCGGCCTGGCACCTGCCTCCAGCCACGGCCTACATGGCACCCCACTTCTTCCACCTCAACACCAGGCTGTAGGCCCAAGCCGGGCACTGGGCTGGGAGGGTCCGACACCACCCCGAGGAAGGGGGCGCTCCTGGGGCTCAGGCTGTGCCCTGCACTGGAACATGCCCGGCACCGGGCACCCGGCTGTGGCCAGGCCTGGGGAGGAGGTGGGCTGGGGCTGGGGCTTCCCACCTGTAGCTCCAGAGCCAAGGCCAGGAGCAGCTCAGGCCTTGTCGACTGGAAACCCAATAAAGAGCCACCAGTGCGAACCGGCCCTGGGGTGCTCGTGGGCTGGGCCCTCGCGGGGGTGGTGCTCATGGGCAGGTCCTGCCACTGCACAGCGGGGCCCCAGGTGAACCCCCAGCCTGTGCTCCCTGGGTCACGGTGCTTGTGGCATAGCTGGGGCAGCTGGGACTGGGCTCTGGACTCAGCCGTGACTCAGGCTCTGACTTAAGTGGGGGGCAGGGGGCCCGACTGGGCTGCCCTGGGTGGGGGATGCAGCCTCATGGGCCTATGTCCTGGCCCCAGTGCCTGGCCTTCCATGGGGTCCCAAGGTGGCCACCCCTGCTGGACTGAAGTGGGGGCACCTGGAGGGGAAGAGGAGGTGGGGTGCAGCCTCTCGGACTGGGTGGGGTTTGGCTGTGCTTGCTCTAGGGGCTCACGCTAAGGCACTGCAGGCCACCCTCTCCTGCCAAGGGGCCCCGGGGTGAGCAGGTGGCCCTTTCGGAGGGAGCCCTCCTGTTCCTGCCTGACTCCCAGCCCTGGGTTGGCCAGTGGGAGCCTGGGACTTCCACCACTGGGGGCAGCCTGCCTTCTGGGGCCCTGGCCTTGTGGGTGCTGGCAGCTGTGGGCAGTGGGGCCCCTGGGTTCTCGGGAGCGGCTGGACCACCATCCAGTTAGGTGTGCAGAGATGGCACCTGCAAGGACTGCTAGGGCCCAGCGTCCCGTCCACCCCGTGGGGCTCAGACCTGGGCAGGTGAGGTCCCTGCTGTCCCCATACCCTCAGGCTCTGGGTGCACACCTCGCCCCCCCACCTCCCTCCTCAGGAGACAGCAGCCCCAAGCCCGACTCCCGCATCCTCCCAGCACCCGGGTGAGCACGAGGGCTGCGGGGATGGGGTCTCCTGCTCACATTCAGGCTGCAGGGTCCCCAGGGAAGGGGGATGGGTCCCCTAAGAACGCGCCTCTGGCCATCCTCCAGGGGTGCCCTGGGGAGCAAAGCAGCCAAATCTCTGCCCTCTGGGGCCACTGTTCTACCAGGGAGCGAGACTATGGACACCAGGGCAAAGGCAGAGGGATCAGGAGGTGACAAGAGCCACAGAGAAAGGGGAATGGGAGGCGGGTGCAGGTGAGGACTGGCCTGGGGGAGCCGGGGGGTTGGACAGTGGCTAGTGAGGCCCCAAGGTGGGGGCAGGCAAGGGCAACCAGGGGCAAGGCCTATGAGCTGGGCAGAAGCAGAGCCCAAGCCCAAGACGTGGCGGAACCTTCTGGGCCATATAGCAGAGTAGCTTGTACTCCACGAGAGGAGGGCAAGAGGGGTGTGAAGACTTCTGGGCAGCCCCAGCTCCCACCTGGGGACCCCATCAGCTGCACGGCTGTGGCCTTGGGGTTCAGGAGGGCTGGGTCCCCAGGAAGGAGCTTCGCCAGGGGCCGCAGAGGGGCTGGGGCAGGCGGGCAGTGGAGGGTGGGTCCTGGGGACCCAGGGAACTGCTGGGTGCGGGGGGAAGGGAATGGGATGATAAACAGGGCTGAAATGGAGGTGAAGGAGGGGTGCGGCTGTGATCCTTGTTGGAGAGGAGGCCAGAGAACAGAGGCCTGGACTCAGGCGGCCCGAACCCACCACGAAACGGTGGCAGTGGAGCGGAGTGGGCCGGGCCAGGGCTCAGAGCTGCGGGTGGGGCCTGAAGATGCGCTTACTTTGACCCGTGCAACAGCTGTGGGTGTCTCCAGTTGTTAGCATTTCAAAATCGGGAGGTTTCACATAAAATCTGGGTATCAGGCTCCTCTAAAACTCAGACCCCTTCCCGGCACCGACTGCTGGGCCAGCCCCGCGCCCGCAGGCCTGGGCACCCACCGTCCAGGGGTGCCCTGTGCTTGGCCCCTCCGCCCTGGCCAGCTCCACCAGCACCTCCCTTTCCTCAGCTGCAGGAAGATGTGATTTCCAGAGTTGGGGGCTCGGTGGGCGCTCCAGGCTAAGGTCTGGGCCACGGCTCCACTGCTGCCACGGCCCACCTGTCTCTGGTCCAGTCCCCGTGACCTCTGGGTCCTGTCTGGGTCTGGGCAGAAGGGCAAAGGGCCGGCTCCAAGGGGCAGGGGTTGCCGCGCCCTGGGTGGGCTCAGGGCCCTGCACACTGGAATGTCAGCAAAGACGCGGGGATGGGAGGGAGGCTCCCGGCCCACCTGCCATCTTTGTCTCTGCCTGGGGACGGCTGTCCAACCACAGCCTCCCGCACGGGCCAGGCTGGGAAACGGAAGGGGCCCAGCCAGGCTGCCGCACCACCCGCGTCCCCACACCCGGCCGCTGGAGCCCCCTACTGCAGAGGGAGGATGGGGGTGGTTCATCACCCATCAGGAGGCACGGGCTGGCGAGCTGCGTGGCGCTCCGCAGCGGCCGCCCAACCACAGCGGCACTGATGTCTGCGTGATGAACATCCGTCAAAGAAACACCATTTTGGGGGAGATGGTGAAAACTGGCAAACATGACACTATTGGCAGCTAGCATCTTCCAGGCCCTAGCTTTGTCCCAGGCTCTGGGCTACCTGGTCCCAGGAGCTAGTTTTTCTTACAGCCACCTCACAGGAAAGTTCTACATTGAAACTGAATAGGACCATGAAGCAAATGGGGAAATTCTTGTTGACAGTGAGTGGAAAAGATTGTATATCTGTCTCAAATGCTTTCACTGTTCTTTTTAAAGTGGGTGTTTAGTAGCTGTCTGAATGCAAGCAACAGGAACCACCTGAGCAATTCAAGCCAGGAAAACAGGAATGCTCACGGAGAAGGGGAGGGTGGCTCAGGGCTCCGAAGGACGGGAGAACCAGGCCAGATCTGTGCCTGGGGACCTGGGGTGGCCATCGGGGTCGGCCAGCCCCACCCCCGCCACGTGGCCCCAGAGCACGACCAAGGCTGGTAAGGGGCACCCCACCAGCTTGCCCATCTGACAGCCTTCATCCTTCCTAACAAAATCTCACCAGGACGGGATGTGACTGGTTTAAGCCGGCCATAGCAATTCTACTCTCCATTTCCCCCTTGACAGTCAGTGACAGTTCTGGAAAACGAGATCTCAGGGGAATCTGCTGGGAAGGGCTTCTGGAAAAGCCTCTGCTTTCCCCTTTCCCCCTTTCATTGAGTGCACACATCCCTATTCCTGGGGCGCTGTCAGGGACCATAAACCAAAGGACTGTGTAGACTGGTTCTGGCAGTGCCGAGCTGCTGGGTCCAGATGGACTGTTATGGATCGTTAGGTTCTGTTCCCGGAGGCTGAACACATCCCTACTCCCTTCACAGTAATAACTTTCAATGTGAATGGATTAAACTCTCCAATTAAAAGATACAGACTGGTAGAATGGATTAAAAAGTATGACCCATCGATACGCTGTTTACAAGAGACTCATCTTAGACCCTGTGACACAAAGAGACTGAAAGTGAAAGGATGGACAAAATATTCTGTGCAAGCTGCAACCAAAAGAAAGCTGAGGTAGCTATACTAATATCAAACAAAATAGACTTTAAATGCAAAGATGTCAAGAGACAAAGAAGGACACTAAATAGTATTAAAAGGAACAATTCACCAAGAAGAAATAACAATAATAAATGTTTATATCTCCTATCAAGGAGCTCCAAAATACATGAGTCAAACATTTGCTAAACTGAAGGGAGCAACTGACACATCTATTTCCTATCACTAAGATCATACAGTATTTTTTTCTTTTGCATCTTATTTCACTCAATGTGATGTCTTCAGGGGTTCATCCATGTCGTAGCACGCATCATAACTCCATTCCTTTTTGTGGCTGAATAATATTCCTATCCTATGTCATCCTCAAAATGACAAAATCATCAAAGGAAAACTATAGGCCAATCTCCCTAATGAATATAGAAGCAAAAATCCTAAACAAAATACTTGCAAGTCGAATCCAAAGGCACATTAAAAGAATTATACACCACAACCAAGTGGGGCTCATTCCTGGCATGCAAGGGGGGTTCAAGATAAGAGAGTCAATTAATGTAATTCAACACACTAACAAATCAAAAGGGAAAAATCAATCATCTTGATAGATGCTGAGAAAGCATATGACTAACATCTTTTTGATAAAAACACTTCAAAAGGTAGGAACTGGGGGAACCTTTCTCATATGATAGAGGGCATAAATGAACAACCCACAACCAGCACAGGACTCATTCAGCCTCCGCCCTAAGGTCGGGAATGAGACAAGGAGGCCCACTGTCACCTCTATTATTCAACATTGTGACAGAAGTTCTAGCCAGAACAATTCGCCAAGATAAAGAAATAAGTTATCCAAATTCGAAAGGAAGAAGTAAAACTGCCATTATTGCAGATGATACAATCTTACATTTGGGAAATCCTGAGAATTCAACGACAAAGTTACTTGAGTTAATAAATTCAGCAAAGTGGCAGGATATAAGATTAACGCACATAAGTGAGTAAATGGAAAAAGGATCTAAATAAGTGGGAAAGTATTCTGTGCTCATGGATAGGGAGATTAAACATTGTTAAGATGTCAATTCTACCCAAACTCATCTACAGATTCAAAGCAAGCCCAATCGAAATTCCAACAACCTACTTTGCAGACTTGGAAAAGCTAGTTATCATACTTATTTGGAAGGGAAAAGGGCCTCAAATTGCCAAAAATATCCTAAAAAAGAACAAAGTGGGAGGACTTACACTTCCTGACTTTGAGGCCTACTATAAAGCCACAGTGGTCAGAACAGCATGGTACTGGCACAAAGACAGACATATTGATCAATGGAATCAAATTGTGAGTTCAGAAATAGACCCCCAGATCTATGGTCGACTGATTTTCTGATAAGGTGCCCAAATCCACTGAACTGGGACAGAATAGTCTTTTGAACAAATGGGGCTGGGAGACCTGGATAGCCATATGAAAAGAATGAAAAAGGACACCTCCCTCACACCCTATTACAAAAATTAACTCAAAGTGTATCAAAGACCTAAATATAAGAGACAGCATAATAAAACTCTTAGAAAGAAAATATTTGGAAACCATCTATCTGATAAGAGACTGATACCCTGCATATGTAAAGAAATCCTACAATTCAACAATAGTAGAAACAGCCCAATCACAAAATGGGCAAAAGATATGAAAAGGTATTTTTCCAAAGAGGAGATACAAATGGCTAAAAAACATAGGAAAAAATGTTCATCGTCACTAGCTATCAGGAAAATGCAAATCAAAACTACGCGTTACCATCTTACACTGATAAGAATGGCTGCCATTAAACAAACAGGAAATAATAAATGCTGGAGAGGACGTGGAGAAACTGGGACTCTTAATCATTGCTGGTGGGAATGTATAATGGTACAGCCACCCTGGAATACAGTCTGGCGGTTTCTCAGAAAACTAGATATCAAGTTACCCTATGATCTAGTAATTCTACTTCTCAGTATATACCCATAAGATCTGAAAGCAGTGACATGAACAGACATTTGTGCACTGATGTTCACAGCAGCATTGTTTACAACTGCCAAGAGATGGAAATAATCCAAATGTCCTTCAACAGACGAGTGGATAAACAAAATATGGTATATACATATGATGGAATACTACGCAGCAGTAAGAAGGAATGAGGTCTTGAAACATGACAACATAGATGAACCTTGAAAACAATGCTGAATGAAATAAGCCAGACACAAAAGGAGAGATAGGGTGTGTTACCCCTTTTATGAACTCCCTGAACAATGTAAAATCAATGTCTTACGATGTAGAATACCGGAGACCTAGTGATGGACAGTAGTTGGTGAGGGGAATGATGATCTAGTATGTTCCGCTATGTTAATGATGGTAAATTCAAAGGCATGGGAATTTATAGGGGTGATGATTGTTCATTAATTGGAATAAAAGTATCAGAGTTGTACTGGAGATAAAAAGTATTGAAAGGGGTTGTTTAAAGGCAGATACCCCACAAATCAGCACTACAAATATAGATAGATGCTTGCATGATATACTTCTAAATTATGACACTAGTATAGAGTTGACAACAGATTGGTATATGGGAAAAATCTGCCTATTGCATACCAGGGATTATAATTAATAGGAATACCATACTAGTACCACACAAATATTGGGGACAAATTATTAAGGGCTGAAAAGAGCTACAAGGTGTTTTGAGTCATGAGAATTGTTTAAAATGGAGACTGATTAGGATTGTACAACTGATGATAATGTGAGATATGGATGGAATATATAATGGATAAAACATGCTATGTGAATTTAGGAACCCCCTGCTTTATAAGCCAAGCCCTCGATCTTGAGGCTTGCTCTTGTGAAACCTACAGTTGTAAAGGGGAGGCTAAGCCCACCTATAATTACACCTAGGAGTCACCTCCAGAGAACCTCTTTTGTTGCTCAAATGTGGACTTTCTCTCTCCAAGCCTAACTCTGCAAAGAAATCCATCACCCTCCCCCCAACATGGGACAGGATCCCCCAGTGAATGAGTCTCCCTGGCAACGTGGGACACGGATTCTGGTAATGAGCCTAACCCTGGCCACTGAGGGACTGAGGATGCCTTTTTGACCAAGAGGGGGAAAAGAAAGGCAACAAAATAAGGTTTCAGTGGCTAAGAGAATTCAAATTGTCAAGAGGCTATCCTGTGTTACTCCTATGCAAGCTTTAGCTAGATATGCCAAATGGCCACAATATAAGCCCAGGTCAACAGTGGTCCCCAAAACCCTAAAGAATACCCAGATCCCTAAGTGCGACTTCTAAAGTTTTACTGACTAGGTTTATTCTTCAGAAACTTAAATCCTTCAGAGAACTCCTATGACAGCTAAGTCCCAAAACCCAGAGATGACAGCCTCTCCAAGAACATCAACCAGATGTGTCCCTTTTCCCCTTTGCAACACCCCTTTTCAATATGAACTAGTTAGGGTGGTCACTGCCTAGACACCCCTGAAGATTGGGAACGTGATTAAACTAGAGGAAGGGGCAGCAACGGACAAGATAGAATTTAGCCAAGGATTATGAATACTGAATCTCTATATGATTTTTTCCCCTAGTTGCTAGGGTATAAAAATAGCTAGAAAGAAAGAATTGAAATGGTCGAACTGTAACCCATAGTATCCTTTGAAATTTGTTCTACAGCTACTTGTTAGATTGTAATTTGAACGTTATCGTCTTTTTGTATATATATTTCACAGTAAGGAAATAACTGAAACTGTAGAATTGTAACCTATAATATTGTTTGAAATTTGCTTACTAACTACATGTTAAATTGCACTTGGAAAGTTATCACTTCTATGTATATATGTTATATTCTACAATAAAAAATGATAAAAATATGATATAAAAATTAAAGTTAAAAATTCAATTCCTTAAAAAAAAATTTGCAGCCACAAAAAACAAAAAACAAAACAACAAAAAACCTTGTCATATGACCCAGTATTGTATAACTGGGCAGTTAACCCAGAGAAGTGAATACTAATGGTCACACAAAAAGCTGCATACAACTGTTTAGGGAAGGTTTATTTGTAATAGTCCAAAACCGGAAACAATCCAAGTCCTAGAGTAGGTGAATGGTCACACAAACCATGGTACATTCACACAACAGATTCCTACCCAGCAATAAGAAGTAATGAACCACTGACACACATAACTTGAATGGGTTTCAGGAGCATCACGTTGAGTGTCAAAAGCTAATCACAAAAGGTCACGCACCATATGATTCTATTCTACATTTTTTTTATTAAAGCAGTTGTAGATTTACAATATCATGCAGAATACACAGTTCCAATATACCTCCCGCTCACAGTTTTCCCAACTATTAACATTCTGCTTTAGTGTGGTGTCTTTGTTACAGCTAATGAAACACGATCACACTTACACTATGCACTTCAGACCACTGTTTACATTAGGGCTCACTTCTTGTGCGATACAACTCTGTTGTACTGTGTGTGCGTGCGCACACGTGTGTGGTAACTTACATCTACCCTAACATTTCCCTTTTTATCCCTTTTCAAATACACAATTCAATGTTACAAACGTAAAATTGTACCTCCATCACCATTATCCACTGCCAAAATTTTTCCGTCATCCCAAACAGAAATTCCATACCAATTAAACATTTAACTCTCCGTTCCCCATCCTGACTCAGCACCTGGTAAAGTGTATTCTGGTTTGACTTATGAATATGCATATTCTGTTTATTTCGTATCACTGAGCTCATACAGTATTTGTCCTTTAGCATCTTATTTCACTCCACGTGATGTCTTCCAGGTTCATCCATGTCGTAGCACGCACCACAACTCCATTCCTTGTAATGGCTGAATAACATTCCCATTCTATGTTATCCTCAAAATGACAAAGTCACAGAGCTGTAAGACGATGGGTGAGTGGCTGCTGAGGGTTAGGAGTGGTGGGGAAGGGACGGTGGGCACCCAGGGCAGCAGGAGGGCCATATTCGAGCTGATGGAGCAGTTGTGCATCCTGATGGCCGTGGTGGTTACAGGAATCGACACGCAAAAAAATGTCAACCACACACACACTGTATCGCTGTCAATTTCCCGGTTAACCCAGAGAAATGAAAACTACTAACGGTCACACAAAAAGCTGCATACAATTGTTTAGAGGTTTATCTCTAATAGTCTAAAACTGGAAACAATCCAAGTCCTAGAGTAGGTGAATGGTTACACAAACCATGGTACATTCGTACAAAAGAATGAATTGAGCTAGTGTTTCTGAGGTGTAGACATTGCAGGAAGCTGGTGCATGGGTGGCAGCAACTGTCAGTCTTGGCCTGGCTGGATGTGAACTGAAAAGGGTCATGTGGAGGCCAAGCCACCAAGTCCTGGGCTACCCTCCATGTCAGGTCTCCCACCTCAGAACCAGCACCACGCAGAGCAGAGAAGGGCCCCAGCTCCAATCGCCTGGTGACTTCTGCCTCAGTTGCCTCACCTGTGAAAAGGGAGGTAAAGCACCTACCTCACAGGTTACCTAAGTGAGCACACGTGGAGGTCTGAAACAGCGTCCGCATAATGCAGTGAGAGCAGCATTGCCACATTACATTAGCCATTATCTTCCAGGCCCATCACACTGGGTTGTTACCAGAACACACGAGAGAAAATCCATGGAAAGCAAGAGAACACAGTCCCAAGGCTGGCTCTGTTTCTTTACATTGCTTTTGCTCATGGAAGAACAGAACTCTCACAGCAACTCAGCTGTGCTAGAGCTGGGACCAGAGGCCAGGCCTTTCTCCACCGTGACCGCTTCTCGAGGCCCGAGGACAGCCTCCTCAGAGCATCCCGTGCACCTGCCACCCAGGAAGCCAACACCTTCTTGATCCTTCTACATCTCCCACCAGAACCACCCCCTGCTTGGGTTATGTCTCCAGGCCACTGCGTGACACGTGGAGGAAGCTTTCACTCACATCTCGTAGTGTGCTCTGGACAGGGACCTGGGGAACAGGCTTCCGAGGGCTTCGGCCACCGCCCCCTTCAGCCTGCCCCTCCAAGGTGAACAAGAATCAAAGTTTTCACAACTCCCCTTCCCCACGTTCGACATTCTTCAAGGAATACAGCCCAAGCCTCAGGAAGCTCTCCATGGGAAGCAAGCTAGGATTTTACCACAAACACAGGACAACGCTGTGATCTTTCCCTTGGCCTCAGCGCACACCAGGCCGGTATATTTTGGAAGCAGCCCTCCTGCCCCCGAGTGCTGTCCAGGCTGCACTCGTCATAAGTGCATTGCCCGGGGGCCTCTACCTGTCCTAAATGAATCCCAAAAGCCTCTCACACCCTCACTGAGCCTTACTGTCCTCTGCTCCTGCTGGCTGTTACCCTCCTACCTGTAAAGCTATTAAACTGCTAAGCCCTAGAAGCCTATTCAGATTTCCTGTCTTCCCCAAAACTTACAAAATGCCTCCTGAATTTCACAAAGGAGCTACCTACCAATTAACACAAAAGTGCAGCCTAAGGATCCGTGTGCATCACTGACCAGCCCGGCAGGAGGTGTGAGCTGGTATTCAGGCGGCGCCCCCCTCCCCTTCCCCTGCCCCCAGGACCCGGGCTGTTTGTCCGAGACCCCGTGCACGGTGCTCCCTCCTGGCTGCCACCCCGACTGGCAGGTGAGGTTCCCGGATGAACGCAGGTGGCCGGACATGTCCCTGTGGGTCAGGACCCAGACGGCAGATCCAGCCATGGTGTGCCCGCCCCGCCCGCAGAGGAGGACACAGGACAGCCACGCTAAGGTTTCCAAATTGATCACCTTGACTGGAAACATCCTGGAGTATGGAGGGGATGCACGTTCTAGAGCACAGGGTCTAAGCCAACCCTGAAGCCACCTTGGCAGACAGGTGTTGTGACAAGGTAAGGAGGGGCTCAGGGCCCCATCTCCGGGGCCGCTTCTCCAGGGGTGCCCACCTCCAGCCTCCAGGGCTCAGGCCAGTACCCAGGGCCCTGCACAGGACAGTCCTTGCCAGCAATCCCACTTCCGTGGGGAAGGGGGGCAGGAACGCCCCTGCGCACCAAGCTCCCTGGGACATGCGGGAGGTTAGCTTGGCTGGTCACACCTGTCTCTCCTCCAGGCACTGGAGACGGCAATTTCAGGACTTCGGGTCTCTTCCATTTAAGGGGGCAAGCTCCACGTCTCACGTCCAGCTGAAGGAACGGTGCCAGGTTCAACACCTGGCAGTAGATGCGAAGCCCCAGATGCCAACTTCTTCCCCCCCTCCCAGGGTGCGCTGGCTCGCTCTCCAGGCCCCTTCATTTGTGGTTTCTCAGCTCTTCTTCGGCCTTTCTGGACCTTCAGGCCCTCTGGACACTGGAAGCGCCCAAAGCGTGGTGGAAAGTGGAACTAGTTTTCACCTCTTGGCCAGTGCTGCTCCCACATCCCAGGGGGCCGGATGAGCGGGTAGATTACAGTCCAGTCTCTTTGCCTCACTCAGAAGGGGCCCCACAGCAAGTCTAACACTGGGAGTTCCAGGTCTCAGCTGCTACTCGGCAATTCTGTGTGGTTCTAAGAGGGAAGGCCCCCTCCTAAGGCTGCTGACTCGGACGAGCCCTTCTGGCCCTGAGCAACTGGCCAGTGGGCCAAGAGGATCCCGCCCCCAAAGGGCCCCGACCACATGGAGCCTCCTCCCGACTCGGCTCCTCCCGCAGGCAGCATAGACGGACAAAGGCAACTCCTTTATTCAAGGACTGAATGCAGGCGCAGCCCAGCACCGACCCCACATCGAATTGCAGCCACCGGCAGGGCATCTGCTGGGGAGGCAGGGGCCACACGTGCAGATACCGGGGGACAGCGCACCCCTTGCTGGACTGGATGAGCTCACCTAATGGTGTCACAAGACCCAGAGGCTCCACCCTGAAGACAACGGGCAGGGGGGCGACAAGGACCATCTTAAAGCGGTCTTCAGAGCAGCGCACAGCTCAGCAGGACAGATGTGTGCCCAGTGCTCCCTGAGAAGTGCCACCACCGACCTGGTAGAGGACATGTCACCAGCATCTTCAGGGTGCTGGAGGCAGGCGCTGTGGCAGGAGAGGGAGTGAACACGGGTCAACGCCGTGCCGGGTTAGCACATCCAGACCCTGTGACCCCATCATCCCACTCCTGAGAGTTTCCTCCAAAGCAGCAATTACTTGGAAGAGGGTGATAGCTAGATGCACCAAGGCATGTGCTAATGGAACGTGGGCCATGCTGCCCCTTTCTCGTGCCAGCTGCTTATGGGCCTCCTCTTCCTGACCTGTAGGAGGTGGTGGTAGCACCTGCTTCGGGGTCATCGTGAGGACTAAATGAGGTCACCTGTGGAAAGCAACTGGTACACATGTGCTCACCTCTAAAGGTTAGCTCTTGTCATCAAGGAGGACAGAAAGGGAGTACAGGGAAAAAGGAAGTGGGTGACCCATTAAGGGAAGCTTTCCATGGCTATGGCCTCCACGTGGTTTTTGTAGGTGCTGTACATTCTTAGGTATTGCTGTGAACTGGTGAGTCCTGCAGTTCAGGAAGGACACAAAGTTGAGAGGGTTGGCCTCTCTCCAAAGGGCAAGGGTGCCCCTGCTTTTCTAGATTTCAGCCTTGGAAAGCTCCAAAGAGGTCTGCAGCAATTCAGTAGAAGGGAAAGATGGAGGGTAAATGAGAGAGGAGTGAAGAGGGGTTTGATGATCAAAATCGCAAAGGATCTGCTTCCAGTCGGCTCATTCTGCCCAAAGGCAGGGCAGTCCTGACTATGAACAGACCTAAGCGGGAGCCACTCACCCAGGCCCTGCTGCAAGGGCTGCTGTGACGCCCGCTACTGTGGGCAGACAGCCAGAGGGGCCGAGTGACAGGCCACAGTGTCCCAGCAGCACGGAGGGGAGCAAGACCCGGTGAACACCTGTAAGGGCCTGTTTTCAGGAGTGCATTGAAGGATGCAACATAACCTCTGACCCTCCCTGCCCGACTTCCCTCCATCTTCTCACTTATAAAAAAAGCACAGAAAAGTACTTTCCCATAAAGGAAACATGGAGTGAATATTAATCAGTACCAGAAACAAAACATAATTACGTGCTTCCACAGACCTTAAAGAAGTCTACACCAGTGTTCACAACCATTCATTCCAGCCATAAGTATTACAGTACGCATCACAAAAATAAACCAGGATTTAAAACAACAACAACTTAAATGCAGGACCATTATCACACTTAAAAAGGTTAACAGTTCCTTGATATCAACAATTACCCAGTCAGTGCTCTCATTCCAGTTGTCTCATAAATGCCATAAATGCAAAGGTCCCCAACCTAAGATTCCTGGACAGCCCTCACCAATCCCACCACCAGGGCAACCACCGACTTAGGCCACCACCTCATGCACAGAGAGGTTAGGGGATTTGCCAGGGTTGCACAGCGTGCTGCGGAGGGCCCATGGCTGGCCGGCTGAATGACGAGGTAGCTATTAGCAAGTCTTCACCTCCTGTCACTTCCTTTGGCTAGAAGAAAAGAATCACCACTAGAACTCTGCTAGTAATTACAAACTTATTTCACTGAGGTGAAAACTAAGCTCTCCAGTTAACACCATTAGAGAGAAGCCAGATGCTGACCTTCCACTGGGCTCCAACTGGGCTCCATGACCCCTCCTGCCTTCTCATCAGCCACCAGCTCCCCGACCCCAGCACACTGAAGACAGCAACTTAAGGTAGGAGGGGGACCCCACAGGGCACAGATCTGTGCTCCAGCCAAGCACCCAGGGGACGCGGCCTGAAAAGGGCCCAATGGCATCACAGGCCACTCCCACACCCGGGCAAGACACTGATCACTCCCACACACGACCTGTACAAGTGCTAGGAGTGTGCAAAACATGAAAGCACTTCCCATCTCACTCCACAAGGAGAGAATGAGAATACAGGGACTGACTGGGATGGGAAGCTTTTGATTTTGAAAGCTTTTTATTTTGGACAAGGAAAGCACATAGGAAAATCAACAGCAGGGGGAAGGGAAGAAAACTAGGCCAATCTCATTAACACAGAGGCCAAAATCCTAAGTAAAATAAAAGCAAATGAAAAGGCCACAACATGATTCTCCTGTGAAACACTTTGTTTTGTTCTCTCTGTTAAGGTCTTATTTTCTATGTACACACAATAAAAACAAATTTGGGCATGTGCCAGACAAAAGAATAGGACATATGAACAAGCCAGCGAATCTGGAATTCAGACCATTTGCTATTAGGAAATCTATTAAAGTAATTCACCATTTTAACATGCTATCTCATTTATCTCATGTGACTCCAAAAGAACATCAGATAAAATTCAAAACCCATTACTTATCATAAAGCATCAGCAAACTAGCAATAGAGCTGACGCTTCCTGAACCCGAGGATGCAGACGGCACAGACAACGGGAGGCAGGGGGGAGGCAGGGGACAGCACCTGAGCTGTGGGCCCTGCAGTCCGATGGACTCCTCGGGAAAGTCAGGCCCTCAACCCACTCAGCATAAAGAAACAAATGCCAAATGCACTAAGGAGCTAAAAGTAAAACATAAGCATGGTATGAAAACAGAAAAAGATTACTTTTATACTCTCATGATAAGAATAGCTTTCTTAATAAAGACCCCAAATCCTGGAGCCATAATGGAAAAGCCCAGAAGATTTTACTAAATAAAAATTTAAAATATCTGTATGATAAAAGATCCAGAAATAAAAGTAAAAAGACAACCACAGGCACTCAGTACTTGAATAAAGTTTTAAAAAAAGAAAAGACAAGTGATCAATGGAATAAAGTGTATTTAACTTGTGTAATAAAGGATTAACATCTGAATATATGACTGCTGTAAATCAAATAAACAGATATTAAATAACACAATTAATTCATAAAGGAAGACATACAACTTTGTTAGTAACCAGGAAAATGTACATGGAAACGAAACTGCGCCTGACACGGTGAGATCGTGGGGAGGGGCTGCTTGGCGACAGGTGGCCTCTGAGCTGGTTAGGAAGGTGCCACAGAGGTTTTGTAGGGAAAGGCTAGTTACAAAATAGTTCATATTCTGTGATCCCATTTTTCTCCAAAATAAATAATGTACTTTGTATAGAAAAAAAAAAAAATCCAGAAGATCAAGTCATCAACAAGGGCTCATCTCTAGGAGTGAAATTAGGGGATATTTCCATTTTGTACATTATATATTTCTGTAATGTTTGGATTATTTAAAATAAGCACAATCACTTTTGTCATTGAAAACAATAAGCTACAAAATAAAGAATAAAACCACCTCCACCCTCTGAAAAAGGGAGGGCTAGCCGCGGGCGCAGCGGAGGTCAGCTAACAGTCCGCGTGCATTATCTTCCACCCAAGAACGGCTCGGAGGCGGCCACCTGCCGGTGGTCCTCAGGGCCCAGCCCCAGCCCCCCAACAGCAGGGCCTCGGCTGACACCCCCACAGGTCAGCCCGACAATGGACACACCTGCTGTTTCCTTTAACCTTCAGCCTCTGAGGGTTAAAATGAGGCCGTTATACCTAAGAGGCCGCAGTGGAAATCGACGAGCTAAGAGGGGGCGGCTCTGTGCGGGCGTGCCGAGATGGGGGGGCACAGGGCGCGGGGGAGCTGCTGGGCTGAGAACAGGTATCAGCCAACAAACCTCCACCCGCCAGCCCTGACCAAGGAAATCGAGACTGGGTTGGGGGGGCAGTGCACAGAGACCTGAGACACACCAACCGCTGCTACCCGCTCGCTCACGTTTGCACACTTAGTCCTCAGGGCAGTCAGGGAGGCGCTCCAGGCTGCAAAGCCCCCGCCTAGGCTGACCGGAATCGCCCGGCCACAGGTCCGGGGCCTCGGGAGCCGCTCATATCAGCCAGCCCCCAGCATCCCCGAGCTGGGCCCTCTGTCCACAGCCTTCCCAGGCCAACTCACCTGCACACCAGAGGGCAGCGCCTGGGCAGGGGGCTCCTCTAAGACAGCTGCCCCTGTGCCCAGGGGGCTCGGCGTGGACATTCTGCTTGGTTGGCCCCGCAGTGTCAGGGTGATGGTGCTTGGGACCTTCAGGCCTAAGGAGACACAGCGAAGCCCCCAATGGCTGCCAGGGCCTTCCTTTTCTGGGGAGTTGCCCCCCCCACATACCGTACCCACCTCTCCCTGCTCCTCGGCCTCCCCCAGCTATCACCCCTGCCCTCCAGTCCACCCGAGAGGTAGCGGGAAAAACCTGCGCTCTCTCAGCCTCTCGGGGGACAGGTCCTCCTGGCTGCACCCCCTTGGAGTTGGGCTCAACACCACAGCCTGCCCGTGTGAGATGGGAAGGTTCCGGGGGAAGACCCCAGTTCTCGGGAGAGACTGACCTGATGCTTGGTTAGAGGCTTGAGCCAGGCCCGGGAGGCTGCTTGCCAGCTTGGCAAGGCCCCCACTGGTCAGCAGCTGGTGGATGGCCGTGGGCTTCCCGCCAGAAGTGGCACCCAAGGAGGAGAGCGTGGTGGCCACAGGGATGGCACGGACAACAGTGCCGGTGCCCGTGGTGATGGTGCCCAGGCTCGGCGTGGGGGCGGGCAGCTTCACACTGCTGGTCTGAGTGACACACGTGCCCAGGCTTCAGGGCCACAGCACACTGCTGAGGGCGGCCCCTGCCGAGTGCCCACTATGCACATGGCACCCCCCCGGGGCGGTCTGCACATACGACCCGTTTAACCCCCACTACAGTCCTGTGAGGGAGGGACTGTTACCATCCTCATTTTACGGAAAAGGAAACAAAGACACAGAAAGGTCAAGAGACTGGCCCAAGGCCACCCAGGAAGTGAGGGAGCCTTAACCTTTGGTGGCTCCCAGCTGTGCACTCAGAAGCCTGTCTGTCTTTCCCCCATTCACTCCAGACCCAAACTCCCTGCCAAAGCCAACTATGTGGAGGAGCCCACCCCCTGCCCCACCCGGGGGTGCAGCTGGGCACCTGTGGCACCGGCCCTGGGGAGGGAGCGGCTGGGAGGCCGGAGGTCTTGCTGCTGATGTCCTGCAAACTGAAGCTGAGGCCCTGGAGGAGGCTACTGGCTGACGTGGCCCCTGGGAGGAAAGCACAGGCATCAGCTCAGCTCCGGCAGGGCACTCACCACCCAGCACCAGCCGGACACCAGGGCCCCTCCCTCCCCTCGGGCCATGAGGAAGGGAGGACACCAGGATCTGCAGTGGTTCCCCTCCACACGTCCTCAGGCTGTTCTAAACACATGTTCTATATTTTGGACAATTTTAGGAGAACCAAAGAGAGCTTGAATCCCACTTTAGAGAAATCCAAACCTTTTTCCAGGGAAGAGGAAGGACATTTTAAACCCAAAGAC
The DNA here is from genome assembly GCA_004027775.1 of Bradypus variegatus. NCBI lineage: Eukaryota > Metazoa > Chordata > Mammalia > Pilosa > Bradypodidae > Bradypus > Bradypus variegatus. Next base: position 46,444 of record PVKY010000189.1, read on the forward strand.
TTCCAGCACCTGGCTTATGCTGCACCCTAGGCGCAGGCTGCTGTCCCAGAGCAGAGGAGGCCCCGTGAGGGAGGTGGGTGTGCAGTGCGTCGGCCTGCGGCTCAGGACAGCGCTCCCGGGAGGGAGGGGGCGGACACATGTCCCACCTCGCCGACACCCAGCACTATGGAAATGGCACCACTTCCAGTTCAGAACACCCCAACTGAGCACACACGCCATGGGCTGGGCTGTTTACTCGCTGCAGCTACTGAAGCAGGGGATGCCCCCCACCCCACAGCCAGTGCCAGCCTCATGTCACACCTCTGCAAGCTGGAGACCCAAAGGCCCCCTACCTGATGCCCCCCAGGAGGAATGCTGGGTGCGAGGTACCTGGGAGGGCACCGCCTGGGGAGGCGGCCACCAAGCGGCTCTGGAGGGTGTGCAGGGCACCAGGCGCGGTGCCACCGGCCACACAGGAGCCTGGGCTGGCTGAGCGGCCTTCGCAGGGAGCGCTGGGCCTGTGGGCGGAGAAGGGAGCTCCTGACTCAAAGGCCATGGGGCAGCAGGGCTGACCACCCGGGGGGGCATCAGCAATGAACTCCAGGCTAGAACTTTTGGCCTCTTCACCCACCTCCCAAACCCAGCCTCAGTCAGGCCCAAAGGAAGGAGCTCAGGCCGGGACAAGACCCAGAGGACAATGAGCAATTCTGAAGGAAAAAGGAACTGAGTTGACCCAAAAGAAAGTCCAAGTTCCCTTTGAGAAAGAAGCCAGGCTCCCGTAACTGGTTGAACCCAGACTCTACCATATTCCTGACATGTGGAACGAGCCGGAGTATGGAGGGAAAGCGGGGACAGAGCCAGGCAGCCCAGCAGCAGCTCACCTGGCCGGGCTGAGAATCCCTGCAAGCTCCTTGGCTCCGGCGGACACTTGTCCCAGGGTCACGGTGACGGGCTTCCCTCCCACGGCTAGAAAAGAAAACCCCAAGGCCACTGGTCAGTCCCGTTTGGCCTCTACTTTCTGGGGTTCCACAGCCAAAGTTAAAAGCAAGACATTATGGACAAGACTGGAAGACAGAAACAAGAAATAACAACTGCACCAGAGCACAGAGAGTTGGAGCCACCCTTTCCTTCTATTTCATGAACATCCTGAAATGTGTTACCATCTCCAATTAAAACCAAAGAACAAACACTATGGCATTCTGCATGACGCTTCAGCTCCCCCTTCTATCCCACCTTTCTCTCCACGTGCAACCTGCATGCCCTTTTTGCTCCAGGCCTCTCCCACTGTGCAGCTGTAGCTGGGTGCCCGGCGAGGAGCCGGGAGGGCCTGGCCATGTGCCCCGGAGGGCCTGGCCTATCCCTGTCTGCACAGCCCAAGAGAAACTGACCTTCTGGAGCACCTCCTCGGGAAGGAGCGCGCAGCCCTGCAGCTGGGTCCCCTTGGGAGATGAGGGACACTTTGATCTTTGGGCGCTTGGAGGCCTTACTGCCAGGAAGAGGGCTGGACGGGGGTTGCCGCTTCAGCTGGAGCCGAAGGTCCTCTCTCTCTGCTTCCTCCGTCTGTTCTGATGAAATGGGAACTAAGAGACGGAGCGGAGGTGAGACCTTCCAGAATCCAAAAAATCCCAGTCAACACTGACAGTCAAAGCAGAGACCCTATGTGTGAACATTCGGAGACGCCCCTTGAGCCCACGCCCCGAGGAGATTGCCGATGCTTCAGTCCTGCCTCTGAGGGCCCCTCCACCCCCTGGGAGGGAGCCATGTCCCCTCCTTCACCCTGCTCTGGAGGCGAAGGGGCCCCAAGTGAGAGAGGAACGGGAGGAGGGGAGAGGACACCCTGACCCTGCCCGGCAGAGCCAACCAGGCGGAAGCCTTCCCAGGCTCGGAACGCAACCAGGCCCTCCCCATGCTGCACGGCGGCAGCAGCGAGCACCCCACCGTCTATCAGACGGAAGCCCACCCAGGCCTCTCTTAAAGGAGACTCTGCACAAGGATCCGAGCCCCACCCTGGCTGAGGGTGGACATCACCGGGCTTCAGGCTGGCTCCGGGGGCTCTCGGCCCCGACAGCATAACAGTGCCAGAGCAGCCGAGCCCAGGTCACAGCCAATCCTCGGGCCATCTGGACGAGCACCCAATGCTCACACACGGGCTTCCCGCTGCACAGACTCACATGGACTCACACTGACTCATCCTGCTCAAGGCCAAGCCTGCCAGACTCTGCCACCCCACAGGCCCCCTCACGGACCCTTCCTCCTTCAACCAAGCCTGCCGGACACTCCTCATCAACCCTCAGACAGAGCCTTCCTCCTTCAATCCACAAGATCCCAGCTCTCCAGTCCCACCTCTTAGCAGTGGAAGCAGGGGTGGGGGTGGGGAAGGCAGCCCAGCACGAGCATGGGGCACGGGAGGGCGGGGCCTGGCACAGCACCCTGGGGAGCCACCCCAGTTCCCCGCCGCAGGCACCAGCTGGAAGGACCTGCTTAGGGAATGAACGCAGCAGCTACAATCCGAATAGCGAGGACAGCACGTGGGAGAGGAGCTCAGCACTTCAGGGTAAGAGGCTGCTGTGCTTTCAGTGGCCAGGATGGAAGTAGGAAGACAGAGGCAGAGAGAAAAACACACAAGGAGACGTAGGCTCACAGGCAACGGGTCACAGACCCACAAGCAAACCAAAATAAGAGACAAAAGGAGGATGGGAGAACACCCCGAGGCGAGAGGCAAGCAGAGAAGAGAGAGAGCAGACACTATAGTCAGCAAAAAGGGTCAGCAAGAAAAGAACCAGAAAACTGAAAAGAAGCAGAGAAGAAAGACACCACACAGAGACAAATGAAAAGCAGGGCCAGGCGAGAACAAGAGGAAGATAGGAAGAGAGGAAGGATGGAGGGCGGAGGCAAGCAGGGAGAGGAGAGGGCAGTACTCACCGAAGAGGCAGGAGGAGGTGCCGGGAGGGAGAGCTTTCCTCACCAGCATGTTTTGTTTCAGAAAAGCAGCAAACTGGGCTGGAATGAATCAGAAAGAATTAAAGAATCACAGCCAGCCAGAGAAAGGGGGACAGAGAGGGAGCAGAGAAAAGACAGGAGAAAGCTCTGGCCAATGGTCACAAGCAGGGGCTCTTTCTGGAGTCACCACGTGGGCTTCAAACCTAACGCTGAACAGCACCGTGGAATCATCTACAAGCTGAGAACACCACATCACTCGATCCTCAGCCACGCGCCCCTGCAGAAGCACAGCAGACGGATGGACAGCTCGCTCTCCATCACAGCCCGAAGGACGCCCGCTGGAACGTGGTGCTGGCCCCGCGCAGGAAGATGCAGGTCCCAGAGCCCCCGTGGACCAGGGCCTGGCCTCTTCCTCACCGCCACCTGCCCCTCGCACTCTGCTCCCGGCAGGCAGCCTCCTGAGAGCTCCTGTCACCCGGGGCCTCGGCTGGGAGCCGGGCATGGCTGCTGCCTCTTCTAGGCCTTTTCCTTCCTTCCTGGTGCGCGTTGCGGACACATAGTCACAAACCACGGCCCAGCTGTCTCCAAGCAGGCATGGGGGGCAAGCCACTGTCTGCTGCTTCTCTTCTCCTTGCCCCCGAAATCCCGCCTCTTTCAACACAGCTTCTTGGGCAGCACTCGCTACTCCCAAAGCTAATTCCGACCATGCGATTTTCCCCAGCCTACTGCAGCACCTGTGTGCAGAGACCCCTAGTAAACTTCACCGAAGGTCCCAGCAGGGAACCTGAAGGCTTCAAGGGCAAAACAAAAGAAGAGCAGGAGGCCGGCCGAGCTGCTGTAGAATCTGCTCACAAAGGCAACCGCCTGCATGCACGAGCTGGAGAGCAACGCCTGCAGAGCTGCAGACAGGGCCTGGAGCCAGAGAAGGCCGAGCTGCTCCCTTGGCAGCTAGGAAAAAAAAAGCCCAAGGCCAACACACGTTTAGGGAGATCGTAAAGCCTATCTTTTCCCTGAACACCAAGACAAAGCTATCACTTGTGGGACTACCAAGTCCCACTAATGCACAGCCCTCTCTTGAGTTTTTACCACTGAAAAGAGCCTCTGCCAGTCACCACACCTGAACCTCACCGAGACGGAAATGTCAAGGGTGCTGCTCGTACACACGCCTGGGAAAAGCTGTGGGTGCCTAGGCTTTCCGACTGCCGCTGGACATCACCCACTGCCGGCCACCAGGCAGGGGCCCGTACCTTGGGCTTGCTTGTGGGTCAGTGCGGCTTCCGTGCGCTGCGCCTGCCTCTTCAGCAGCTGCGTGCTCGCCATCGGGCTGGACCTCTGGGCAGAGGTTGCGGTGGTCCCTTTGGTCTTGGGGCTGGACGTGGGGCTGCTGGACACGCTCGAGAGGTCCTGGGGAAGGTGAGGGCAGGAGGGCACTGCTTGGAGTCAGCCACCCGGCAGCCCGGCCCCCTGGCCAGGGAACCTCCTCCTGAACCAGACGGGCACCCCCAGGGCGCTAAGGACCCAACTCCCACAACTGACTCTCCAGCCCAAAGTGCCCCTCCCCGCTGCGCACGTCACCTCTGAGCCCGAGGGTGAAGCCGGCAGCTTGCAGGCAGGGGAGGCGGGACGGCTGCCCCGCTCGGGGGCTTCTGAGGCCAGGTCTCGACGGGCCATGTCGCGCGGTTTCTTCTTCTTCTCGGCGTCCTGATCACGAGGCTCCGAGCCCACGTGGCCCTCGGCGCGCGTGAGCACACCCGTCAGAAAGTCCACAATCTCATCCTAGGTGACGGGAGGCAAGGTCTGCCAGAGCTCACCCAGGGAACAGGCACCTCCTGGCATTTCAAACCCATCAGAGCCGAGTGCACCTCGGCCTGGCAGCAACGTGCTGGTGCCCTGACCCCCACAGCCCGGCACAGACCAGCCTTCCCACAGGCCCTGCCCCCATGCCGCTAGGCCGGCACCCACTCGCCGCCCACCCCCCCGGTGCGTCACTCACCTTCTCTCCTCCATCTTCCAGGCTTATGATCCAAGCCGACCAGAGGCCCAGTGGACACCCCCCTGCCCTTCAGAGCCCAGCAGCTGCTGCCCACTAGGGTGAGCCTGAAGGCTGACAGAAAGGCAAACCCAGCCCAGGAGAACACGCCTGGAGCTGCCTACCTGAATGCACCTGTCCACCATGCTCTGCGTCAGCCCTTCCGATTTCTTCTTTGCTTTGCTTATTCTGAGAGAAAGGAGGACAAGTCGACCTTATAAACATTCCACAGCATCACGGGAATCGGTTTTCTAGGCTCAGGACGAAGGACTATGCTGGCCCTCAGGCAGGTAACTCAGCCTCTCTGGACCTTGGTTCCCACGTCTGCTTCACGGAGACCAGGAGTGGTGGAGTCAACAGAGCAGAGTCGCGGAGAACCAGGTGCAGGGCCCGGGACCAGGGCTTAACAGATACACTCCACTGGGGCTGCCAGGACCTTCCCCAGAGGGCCCCACACAGGCCAAACCCAGACATGACCGGGAGCAGGTGAACTGAGGTAACCAAGGGACCGGAGGGGTGGACATGGGTTCCCTCTAAAGATCCGGGAACGTGGCCCCAGCTGGCTCCATTCCCGTGGGAAAGATACCCCCACAACCCCTGGCTCCTGACAGGGGGTCTTGGCAGAGGGAGAATAGGGGACCAAGTGACAGGCTGGAGAATGACACCCTGAGACCCCAACTGACTGGCTGCCGCCTTTGATCTTGCGTAAGACCCTCACAGATGAGGACAGTGCCTCCCAGAGGTTACACAATTTATTCTCCCAGGCTTCTCAGCAAAGGAGCCAAGATCAAGCTGAGGTCTCCACAGGACTCTCAACAGCAGCCTCCCTGTCATGCCCCACAGCAAGCCACACGCTCAGGCTGTTCTCCCGTGGGCAATGATGTCTGAACTGCCAAGAAACACATATTCACAAGAAAACATCGTCTCATACACCAAAGGATGAGACGGTAAATCTACAAGATGCTGAGGCACGACAATGGTCAAGGGACCCTCCCCAACACCTGAGTGGGAAACAGGCAAGGCAGCTGTGAGCAGGTGCTTGCATCAGACTCCCCAGCTAAAACACACAACTGAAATTCATCTCTAAGATTGAACATATAAAAAAGGAGGTCCAACAAATGACACATTTCACGAAAACCCCGCTGAAGGCTCTCTGTGCCGCCAGCCTGGAAGGAGAACAGCCTCCTCAGCGACCAGAGGTACCTTCTAAAAACCCTTCCTAACGGTGGCTGTGTCTACATGCAATGGTGTATGTGCCAGTTTGAATATATCTTGTCCCCAGAAAAAGCCATATTCTTTAATGCAATCTTGTAGGGGCAAACGTATTAGTGTTGGTCAGATAGGAATCCTTTGATTGAGTGCTTCCATGGAGATGTGGCTCAATCAACTGTGGGTGACACATTTGATCGGATGATTTCCATGGAGGTGTCACCCCGCCCATTCAGGGGGGTTGTTTATTGGATCGCTGGAGTCATATAAAGGGGTTCACAGACAGAAGGACCTCAGAGCAACTGAGAGTCACATTTTGAAGAGGAGCTGCAGCTTACAGAGACATTTTGAAGAAGGCCATTGAAAGCTGACATTTTGGAGAGAGCCATTTTGAAACACAACCTGGGAGAAAAGGAAGAAGATGCCAGCCAGGTGCCGTCCCAGACAACAGAGGTGTTCCAGACGCCACTGGCCATTCTTCAGTGAAGGTGCTCTGTTGTCTTAGCTTGGACACTTTTATGACCTTAAGACTGTAACTCTGTAACCAAATAAACCCTCTTTATAAAAGCCAACCCATTTCTGGTGTTTTGCAAAACAGCAGTGACAGCAAACTGAAACAGTATATAAAATGATGCCTAATACAAATAAAATCTATGCTCACCGTTATCCTCAGTAAGGAATATATCAAGGACAAAAATGCCTGCCCAGGGAAAGTATGCTGAGAAAGAGTAAACTTACAGAGTCTCAAGGTATCTGCTCCCCACAATTACCAACAACCAAGGGAAAAGCTGTAACCTTGCAGTGGAGAAAGCTAGAGACGCCACCTCCACCAGGTGACAGTATCCAGCTAGAGGAGCCGACGGGCACTCCTGCGAACACACGACCACACCCGAGCCTCCAAACACTGCATTCTATGAAAGAACTGGCCAGCAGTCTTCAAAAATGTCGTTATCCAAGACAAAGAGACCAAGGAAGTGCTCCAGATTGAAGACTGAGGAGACACGGCGGCTCGGTGGAAGGCGAGATCCTGGATGGGATCCCAGACCAGAAACAGGACCTGAGCGAGGCCGAGGGAAACTGCGTGCCTGCAGGGTGCATCATCAGACCCGGCCAAGGCTCACTTCCTAATTCCGATAATTATACTGTGGCTATGTAAGATGCTAACACCCGGGAAACCTGGGTGAAGGTAGATGGGGAAAGTTTGTACTATTTTTGCAACTTCTTATAAGCCTGAAATTAATATGTAAAAAAAAAACCCAGAAAGCACCGCTGTGTGGCAGCAGTGGGAAGGCGCCCACCTGAGACTGTCATCGGCGCCCCCGACCACCACCAGGCTGTTCTCTGCCCGGATCTTCTCGCGGAAGTCCTCCATGGCCTCAGGGTGGCACTGCAGGGCGTTCTGGCCGACGACGAGGAGGACCGGGGCCTTCATGTCCAAGAGGGGGTCGTCCACATCCTGGGACAGGGACAGGCTTCGCCATCGGCCCCCTGGCTCCCCTCCAGACCCCTGCAGCTGGTCCGGTGGGCTCCAGGGAGAGGCGGCTCCTGCGTACCCATTCTCCAATGCCAAGCCACAAGCCTCCCCCAGGTCTTACCCCTCTGGGGCCGTCCACGGTCAGCAGAGGAAACCCGAGGCAGACAACCGCAGTGACATACTCCATCACCGACACCTGCGGCAGCAGAACAGACGGTCTCAAGGCCCACTGACTGCACTGCAGCCACAGCCGAGCCAGAGGCCAGGAGTGGCCCAGACATCCCAGCCGGCCCCACCGCCACTCCCGTCCTCTCTCCCCGTCCTAACCCCCAGGCGCCAGCCACGGCAGTGGCTGTAAGAACATGGACCACAAGGTGTGCCGTGGCACAAGGGGCCACCACCGGGAGGCAGGCCGCTGAGCCACAGGATGAAGTCTGCCAACTCGGCCTGCCCACCCTACAGACCCGAGTCCTACCGCTCGCTCTTTCCTCTGGCTGCAAACACAAGCAGAACGCGAACGGCGCCCCTTGCCCTTAACTGAAGAAAACCTGTCCCTCCGGAACCTGACACACAGCCCCCAGATGCGCCAAATCTCTCAGATCCGTCGCGGACGGAGTCCCACCGTCCTGGGACCAGGGACGATAAGAGATTAGCCTTCCCCTGGGCGCCGTGAACATTACACCTGACCACACCTGACCAGGCAGCGCAAGTTGCTTTTCTTTTATCCATCTGAGAAGTGAGGCTTTGGGTCTATCAGGAACACGTATGCAATATAATATACGTACAAACATGTAAAATAATATATATGAATGAAACGATGTAATATTTTGGATTTTCTTCAAAATATCTGGGAGGAGAAAGCGGGCGGGAGTAGGATGAAACCAGTGGCCATGAGCTGGTCACTGGCCAAGCTGGGTGAGGGTCTGTGCGGTTCGTTATACTAATTTATTCTCCCTGCTTTCATTTCTGCTTAACGTTTTCCACAACAACGCTAAGAGTTTTCCTTCTACAGTGTAAGACACCACTGTACACGCAAAGCATCCAGCACAGCTGCAGTAGGGGCAGGAGCAGTGACCCAGCCCAGGCCAGCCCGGTTTCTCAGTGAGCTCCAAAGAACGTGGAAGTTACTTACGTGACAGGCCACCAGAGCTCCTGTGTTCCAGCCAATCAAGATAATGGGTTTGTGTGGGAAATGGCTGTGGATCTTTGTGGGAAGAGAAAGAGGACAGTAAGCCAGGGGCCATGGAGGGGTACAGAACACGCCAGAATGCTGGGTGGGGGCACGGTGAACTGAGCCAGGGCAGTCTCACCTCCAGCACTTTGCTTCTCACAGCTCCAATCATGTGCTCGAGACACTGCAGGACCCCCACCCCACTGCCGGAGTTCAGCAGGTGAGTGGCTACCGGGATGACCTGCGAGGAGAAAGGAGGGCGTCCAGGCCAGCAGGGGCAAGCTTCAAACCTGCTTTCGACCTTAACCGACCCTTGACCCCTTCAACCTTTGATAAGCACCACCAGGTCTTCAAATGAAAGAAGAGTCAGGAGGTGCTCCATATTTAAGTCTGTCCATCTTGCCCCCCTCCTGCATTGTCGTCTCAAGTCTCCAAAATCTTACTACCACCTAGGAGCCTTTCCCATAGCCACACCCCTTATTCAGGCCCAGCAGCCTCTCCCTGCACCCACACAACTTACTCCTGCCTCTCCCTGCACCCACACACCTTACTCCCGCCTCTCCCAGCACCCACACACCTTGCCCAGGCAGGCCAGCTGGGAATGCCAGAAGCGGTGGCGGCGTGAGGTGGGGAACGCAGAGCTTGAGGGGCCAGAGGAGGCCACGAGGATCAGAGGAGAGCCGGGCAGCTTGCTCTACGGAGAAAGCACCCCACGAAAGAACCGTGAGTGAGAGTTCCTCCCCAAGACCCCAAGAATCCCAACACCTTTCTCGTCTCAACCAATACCCATCGGCTTCTGAAGCTCGAGTAAGCACCATTCAAAACAAGTTATTGATGAAAAAGTCACACGAGCCCTTTCTCTTCCCCTCGCTGAGGTTCTAGGCCTGATTCTGAAAGCGCCCGTGCCAGGGCCGTCAGAGCGTACCGGTTTGTTATGCGACAGCACTCCCACGGCGGGGTCCCAGGGCCGCTTCAGCAGGAGGGACAAGGCCTCGGCCCCTGCTGCCCCGGTCTTCGTGGTGGAGGACACGAGCATCCGGTCGATCAGGGTGGGGATCTACAAGCAGGGAGGGGACAGACGCTTCAGGGTGCAGTAGGAGGCCTCCCAGACAGCATCCGGGCGAGGCAGGCCCCCCGCCGGCCCCAGGCAGACTGCAGCTCAGCACCAGGAGCTGGACTGCTGACAAGTGCCATCCCATGTTAGAGACACAGGGTGACCCCTTGGAGAGCAATCTGGTGACGTGCACACCAAGACTTAAATGTATCCCTACCCTTTTCTAAAGGATTCTACTTTGGAGAACCTTCCCTAAGAGAATGTATCAAAAATACAAAAAACAGGGTGGGTGCTGATGCACAAACACAAATTCACTCAAGATAATCAAAAAGTGGAAACAAACTAGATGTATTTAATAAGGAAATGGTTAAGCAAATTATCCACACAGTTAGATAAAAAGACGGCAAGAAAATATGCCGAAGTGTTAATAGTTTCTCCATGGGGTTATGGGTAACTTTTTTCTTTTACAGATTTCCGTGTTTTCTAAATTTCCTCAATGAATACCTGTTGGCTTTATACATGTATTTTTCACATCTGCATTTCTTTCTAAAAGTACTGTCTTCAAGCTGTCAAAATCTATCATTGCGTGCAAAAACTATGTACCCTCCTGCATGTGTATAGGATGACTTGTGCCACATCCCATTTGTTACTCTCCACCAAAAAGGTGGCCTCAGAGACATGTAAATACGGATCAGGCAAGCAGACGCGTGCATGAGAACTATCTGTGTGGGTTCTGTACCACCCACAGGTCAGAGTGACCTGGAGGAAATGGAAGATTAAACATGTTAGTCATTTTCAGAAAAACAAAAAAAGGTCTTTGAGAAATTGGAGAATAAAAAGCACTATGATACGAGCCTGTCTCAGCCCAATTCAGGGGACACACAGTTACCCATGGCCACCCGCACTTCCAGGGATCTGACCTACAAAGGGGAGAGACTGCCAAGTGCTGTGAAAGAAACAGAAGCCCTGCTGTGCTGCTTCAAACCTCCTGAGAGAAGGGGCGGCTGTGGGGGACTGAGTCATGGCCCCCACTTTGGACAGGTCCTTGTGCATCCTGCATCCTGGTGGGTGGGGAGCCACTGGTGGCAAACAGGACCCCTTGAGACGTTACTCCAGTGAGGCTGTGGCCCACTGGGTCGGCTGGAGTCCTTCAGAGTCAGGCAGAGAGCAAAGGCAGCGGGAGCCAACAGGACCCGGAGCAGGGAGGTGGGAGGGGGAGACACTGCCACACGCATGGCCTGTGACAGAAAAGCCAAGGGACCCCAGGGCCTTCCAGCCAGAAGGTCCTGACCCCGGGAGGAAGCCAGCCTTCCCGCCTCTGCACCCGGGAGCCAACAGTCATTTCTGCTGCTTGGCCGACCCCTGGGTGGGGGCTAAGACGACAGTGTGAAGAGGCCATTTGATGGGAAGATGTCGCGCGGCAGTGAGGCAGCTCACAACCGGACGCCAGAGGTGAGAGTGTGGGGCTTACTCCAGGCAGACGGGCTGGAGTTGCCAAATGGAGGAAAGAAGGAGGAGGACAAGAGGGCAGTGAAAAGGAACGGGGCCAAACTTCCACCCAGACCTGGCCACTGCTGGGCACCCCGCTGAGCGCGCAGTGGGTGGCATGAAGACCCCAGAGAACTGGCCTTGCAGGAGATCACACCCGTGAAGCCCCAAAGCCTGCGGCCTTCAGCCTCACGCCTTGCACAGGGAGTCCTACCGAGCAAGCGAGTCGCCAAGAGCTGCCCTCCCCACTGGGCGCCAGCTCCGGCCCTTCCGGCACTGCCCTGCACTCTCAACAGACGTCTCTGAGGCTCGGTCTGCACCTTCTTTGCGATCTCCACGACGGATCACATTGCTGCTTTCCAGCAGCCAGCAGGTACTTTAAGAGTAGGTAATCCCATGGTCCGGTGTATCCTTTGGAAAAGAAGCCAAGCAGTGGCTGGGACTCTAAACCCTGCCACAGGTCTAACGGCTGAGGAACCACTGTGGAAGCCCAGCCTGGGTGGCAGCATGCCCGTCAGAGGCCCACGCTGACCGAGCACCGGTGACGGCATTCTCTGCCGTGCCTGCAAACTTGCACCACGATCTGGCAGCAAGCGACCACACACACCCAGGAGCCCTCAGGGTCTGTCGTGCACAGACACAACACACATCCAGACAGCAACTCGCACAAGGAAGAGAGCAAATGCTTCCTGAGGAGAGAAAGCACGTGCTGGCCACGGCAAAGTGAGGCAGAGCCACCACTGACACCCCCCAGCACGTTCGCCACAGCCATCAAAGGTGCTTCCAACACTGCCGCCCCCTCAGTCAGGCTCTCGGCCCCAGCCCTTACAGGGCCCACCTGGGCGCAAAGAAGCCCCAAGGGGCAGGGCAAGCCTGACCCCCCCGACTGGCCTCTCTCCCTGCCAGAAGCCAGCACCACCGGAGAAGGCAGCGTCTGTTCCGGTCACCCAAGTGCCTGGCACAGGATGACCAAGTAAGTAGCTGGTAAGTTAATATGTCGACGTCAGACTTCCTACCATGCACTTCATTCCTGTCAAGGGCCCGAGGGCTCCTCTAATCTCTCTTCTTGGCACCAAGAAGAACTCCTGGAGGAGACTGGGTGGACGTTCCCCAGCCTGAATTTTACTTTATTTCAACACTAAGCCAGTCTTCTGTTGCTCTCTATGAAACTCAGCATCTTCAAATGAAACATCACCGCCTCCCCCCCCACCGCTCTGCGTAACTTAGTCAATGGGCACCATTTTCTCCATTAGTCCAATTTTAGTTCAGGTCTAGCTTTCCAAACACAGAGTTCACCAATATTTTGGGAGTTGGGTGGTGTGCCAGTTTGGATCTATTATGTCCCCCAGAAAAGCCATATTCTTTAATGCGATCTTGTGGGGGCAGACTGATGAATTTGTTGATTACGGTGGAACCTCTGACTGAATCACTTCCATGGAGATGTGGACCCTGCCCATTCAGGATGGGTCTTGACTGGTTCTCCGGGGTATATAAGAGAACTTAAGAGCCCACACAGACACTTGCTGACACTCAGCAATGGTTGGAGATACAGAGCAAAGGACGTTTGGAGATGCTTAGCTAAGAGATGGAGCCCAGAAAAACTAAGAGGGGACCCCCAGACACTGAAAGAGAAATGTCCTGGAAGAAAGAAGCAAGGACACACAGGAACTGAGAGAGAAACTAAGAGACAGAAAGCAATTTTCAAACACAACCCGGGAGCAAAGGACAAGCAGATGCCAGCCATGTGCCTTCCCAGCTGACACAGGTGTTCCAGACACCATCGGCCGTTCTCCAGCAAAGGTATCCTCTTGATGCCGTAGTTTGGACACTTTTATGGCTTTAGGATTGTTAATTTGTAACCAACTAAACCCCCTTTATAAAGACCAATCCATTTCTGGTAGTTGGCTAAGGGCAGCTCTAGCAAACCAGAAGTTGTGGGAAGGGGGCACTGTGCCTAGGACCCTCCTCCTTCTCCCCAGGTTAAGTTGCTGTCTCCTCACAGGGGTCCGAGGGCTTCTCTAATCTCTCTTCTCGGCACCAAGGAGGACTCCTGGAGGAGACTGGGCAGGTGTTCCCCGGCAGCCCCCACTGTCCGCTCAGCTCCCGTGAAGGAGCAGGGAGGTGCCGCTTCTGAGTAAACTGATAACAAAACAGACCCTAAGTCAGGGTAGGTGCCCGCTAGGGGTTCTCCCACCTCTGTGGTGTGGGGCAACGAGAATCAGAAGACAGCTACTCTGGAAGGAGCATGAAGGAAAAGGGATCAAAACACTAGGAGATAACGAGAGAAAAAGAGAGCGAAAGCCCTCAATCAACACAGACACTCAGCCTCACTAATAATCAAACAAATACAGAGCAGAATCAGACAGGCATCCCCACGTGCCCTCTGCCGAGGCGTGGGCACTGCCAGGCAGCTTGGCGCGGGGAGCAGTAAAGACAGACACTGCAGGCAGTGCTGGGAGCAGCCGGGAGAACACGTTTATCCTTTGCAGGGAGCAGCCAGTACATCAGAGCTGCAGCTTCTTATCTAGCAATTCCGTTTCTTGGACTTTATGTAACCTACTAAAACAGGCGAAAAAGTATACTTAGTTATTACAGGGCTATTTACAATAGTAAGGAATTTCAAATAATCTAAATATCCTTAGGGGATTAAGTAAAATAAGTTATGCTACATCTAAATAATGGAGAAGCCACCAAATGTGATACTGTCTATGTAAGTATATTGAATGAGGAAAGCATATAATAAAATGGTATGTATTAAATGATCCTATTTAGGCAAAATCTTATCTCTGTATCTGTACATTGTATAAGCAACAGTTTTATCTGAGGGAGTGGTTTTTCCAGTGATTTTTTATTTTCTTCTTTATATGTTTATGTACTGTTTTGCTTTTCATTGAGCATGTTACCTTCATAATTGAAAAAGTAATTAAAATTTTTTTCATTTTAGGGGAAAAACATCCAATGGTCGCTCCAAAACATTTTTACTTGGGTAAAATACCAGAAGCTAGTATGTTAAAAAGGGCCAGGCCTCCACGGCCCAAGGATCAAAACTGAAGCATAACCTCCTACCACTGGCGAGGCCAGCCAGGTAGCTGCCAAGTAACCAGTACCCGAAGTGAGCCCAAAAGGCTCCAGACGGGCGAAATGGATGCGTCGGCCAAGCCATGAAAGCTCCAGTAGCTGATGTGCTTTGTTTTTCCTTTATGCAGCATTGCAACAAGCCGCCTTTCTTCAGCAAGCTACTCAACATCCTGTGGGCCTTGGTGTCCTCATCTGCAAACCAGCGCTGACCAACGGCCCCTTGGGGACCACGATGAGGAAGAGACGACCACGTGCACACAGAGAAGGCAGCTCCTGGCACATGGGACAAGTGGCCGCGGGGCAGGAGCCACTAGGAATGAACTGGTTTCCCACGTCACAACAGACAAGAAACAACGAAGCTCAAAGCTTTGGGGGTGTGGCATGAGGGAAGCTGACGGCCAGGTAAATTATAGCCACAAGAAGGGCCAGCTTCCTGCACAGAAGAAAAGAAAACTATTTAAAAAGAAAGAAAAAAAGACAATCAAGAAGTGAATTAATCCAAGTTATCCAAGGCCATTTTGTATTGAAGCAAAACACCCTAAATATGTCAAGGACTTAGGATAATCATTTACAGTTACTGGGGGCTTAGTTGGTGCCAAATTTTGTGCCAAGCATGCTACATGGATTAACTTACTTCAAATAATTAAAATATTAATAATATTTAAGTTAAATTAACCGATTTAATTTTCACAAAAATCCTAGACAGATACGAGGAGGAGGAGGCCCGTTTGAGGTGAGAAAGCTGAAGCCCCTGCCCAAGACGACACAGCCGACGAGCAGCAGAACCAAGGTGGGCCAGAGAGTCTGAGTCTGGAACCCACGATCCTCACGCCACACTGGATCCAGCCCGGGCCCTAACCCAGGAATCATGGAGAAAACAGTTTGACTTTGTGCAAAAGCATCTACAGAAAGAAGCAGGGACTTGTATTGTGTCAGTTTGAATGTATTATGTCCCCCAGAAAAAGTCATATTCTTTGATGCGATCTTGTGGGGTAGACAGTTTAGTGCTGATTAGATTGGAATTCGAGTGTTTCCATGGAGGTGTGGCCCCGGCCATTCAGTGTGGGCCTTGATTACTGGCGCACTATATAAGCTCAGACAGGAGGAGTGAGCTTGCTACAGCCAAGGGGAACACTTTGAAGAAAGCACAGGGGCTACAGATGAAAGACATTTTGAAGATGGCCGTTGGAAGCAGACTCATGCTCCGGAGAAGCTAAGAGAGGACGAACACCCCAAGAGCAACTGAGAGTGACATTTTTGAGAACTGCAGCCTAGAGAGGAACATCCTGGGAGAAAGGTATTTTGAAACCAGAACTTTGGAGCAGACGCCAGCCACGTGCCTTCCCAGCTAACAGAGGTTTTCTGGACACCATTGCCATGCTCCAGTGAAGGCACCCGATTGCTGATGTGTTACCTTGGACAGTTTATGGCTTAAGACTGTAACTGTGTAACCAAATAAACCCCCTTTTATAAAGGCTGATCCATCTCTGGTGTTTTGCATTCCGGTAGCATTAGCAAACTAGAACATGTATCAATACCTTTTTTAAAGTCTCACCAAAACTTAGGAACCTCAACTGCCCCGAGGGCGCCCCCCAGGCTGGGCAGAGGCTGGAGGCCCCAGGGCAGGTGGACGCGGGCGCGAGCAGCCTTACCTTCCCCTTCAGCGTCTGCAGCGCATCCAGGTAGGCAGCCAGCATGGGCAGGCTCAAGGTCTCCAC
The DNA here is from genome assembly GCA_004027775.1 of Bradypus variegatus. Lineage (NCBI taxonomy): Eukaryota > Metazoa > Chordata > Mammalia > Pilosa > Bradypodidae > Bradypus > Bradypus variegatus. Next base: position 62,584 of record PVKY010000189.1, read on the forward strand.
CAGAGTGCTGTGCAGCCACTGGGTCAGCTTGGTGTCCCAGCTCACGCTCGCCAGGGCCTGCCGCACCCTCCTCGCACACTTGTCCACGGCCACGCGGCGCAGCACGGGCTCGTTGCAGGCCTGTGTGGATGAAGCGCGAAGGCCACCTTACCAGCAGCGGGCAGTGGGCTGTGGGGCTCGGGCGGGGCAGGTGTCCGAGTCTTACCCCTTCGTTGGCCAAGCGGGCGAGGCGGTCGGACTGCAGGGCTTTGAGGATCTTGTTGAACAGCTTGTTCTGGGCCACGGTCCAGCCAGTCCTAGGAGGGAAACTCAGAGGAATCACAGCCGAGCCCTGGACCCACGTGCCACGGAGGCACGCCGCACAGAGTGGGCTGGGCTTGTCGCGCTTGCTCTGAAGGAGAGAATTCATGGTAGCTCAGACTGAGACCGCTGAGCTAAAACACACGACCTGCTTGCCGGCCCCGGCCCCGCTGCCGAGCCCCTGGGCACACACCTGTGTTCACACACACACGTAACATGCAGGACCAGGGGAGTCTTTACAGTGCTGACAGAGCTGATTATATACCCACCAGTGAAAACAATCCCACAAATAAAGCCAAGTATGGCACCGCTGGACAGATGCTTTCATGTTTCACGGAGAAACGGGGACAGCATCAGAAAGCAAGTGACTGTGCTAAAAGCCTCACACCAAGGGAAGAGGCCTGTTTAAACCAGGTTCAGGAACAAAAATATCACAGACACGTGACTGAGGAAGCAGCTGTTCACCCACCTTCCGATACCCACCCAATATTACTCTCTCTTCCTTTTCTATACATATTTTTTTGCATTTTTCTATATATCCCACAACCAGCAAAGTTATTTTTGAACGGCCTGTTCCATATAAGGTGGCACTTTATTATCCCAGCATGACAGCCTATGTGTTTGTCTCCAGCTCAGCGACGATCACCTTGCCCTTAGAAATCCTGTCCCCTGTTCTTCCCCTCCTTCGCCTTCAAGGAGCCTGAAGCATGTTAATAATAAAATTAATACAATAAGCTGGTGGTAACATTTTCTCTTTAATTTAAGAGAATACTACACCCAAATGGAAACCTGGAATGAGTGCAAGGTAGCATTTCAAATCAGTAAGAATAAAGTTGATAAATGGGGCTGAGATGACCAGCTAGCCAATTGGAAAAATCTGGAAATTTTCAGAAAAACCTGAAAATATGAATCGCTATACATCACTCTTTATAAAATAAATTTAATGCAGAATAAAGACTTAAACATTAAAAAAGAAACTATTGAGATACTAGGTAAAACATTACCCCCCCCAATTCTTAGAACAAATAAGGCCTTTCTAAGTAGACCCCAAACCTAGAAGCCATAAAAGGAAAACAGAAATATATTTAACTACATAAGAATTTCAAGCTTCAGTAAAGGAAAAAAATATATCATAAATAAAGTCCACATGCTATGGAAAAATAACTGCCATCTCATTAAAATAGAAAAAAAGCTCTAAAAAAGTAATGAGAAAAAGAAAGCTCAAAACAGAAACAATAGGCAAAGAACATGGAAAGGCAGTTCTCACAAACACAAAAGTATAAACAGCTAATCCCAATTTGAAACTAAATAAATGCAAATTAAAATATTTTTCAACTAACCAACAGGTAAAAATGAAGAGGTTTAATTACACCTTTGTCATGAGGATGTAAGAAAATAGACCCTTCATGCTGCTAAGGGGACTTCCAGAAAATCAGTTTGACAGTATCGATTCAAAACTGCCGAAGTCAGACCATGTCACCCCCGAAGTGCCCCAGCACCCCCCTGAAATCAGGCAAAAGCCAACGCCCTCAGTGAGCGTCCAGCCCCCACGGCCTCTCGGACCTGCCCTTGGCCACTGCTTCCACCACGTGGACCTCCCCACCCCACCCCGCACGGCCCCTCCCTCACTGCCACAGTCACTCTCCTGATGCGCCCCCACTCCCACCTGGGGTGCTCTCCCTCTCCGACCCCAGCAGCACCCAGCGTGCTGTCCACTCCAGTTATTTGCCTAGTCCATCTCCCACAAGGTACCCTCGTTCCCACAGGCCACCGCTGCGAGTGCCAACACCATGGCCCTGCAAGCAGGCAGTCTTCAGTCCTCGGAAAGAGCAAACACCCATGAAAAAGGAGGAAAACATCCCACCAGCTTTTCATTCTGAAAAATAAAATCCCCACCTAGCATGTCTCCAGCTTTCCCACTCCCCCTGGTTTCACAGACAGCCTGGGTGAACCCCACCTGGGCGTCAGGAGTCTGGGACGCTCGCCCAGCTCCCCGGCCAAGGGCTGGCTGCGCCCAAGTCTCCTTGTCAACAAAATAAAGAATCTCCAGGGTTGCCTCGAGCAATAAAAACTCACTAAAGAAAGGTGACGTCTGATTACTGAAGGCAGCAGGCAGCCGAAGGCGAGCATTGGACAGAATGGGGACTGCTGTCTTAGACACACCCTCCAGCTTCAGTGGCTTTTCTCGCTGCCCTTTCTTAAACCCCTTATGGAGATACTAGAAGCAGTCTGAGGTTTCCTGGGATTGTCCGATACCTCACTTTCTCCCAGGTCTCTTGGCTTAATTCCCACGACTCCATCAGGATCCAGTCCTTTTTGCTCAGGTTTGACACTCTAAGAGACTCAGGACTTGGGCTGGGAGTGGACACCTTGCCCCCTTAGTATCGGGACCAGGTCTGCCAAGCCAGGAGGGAGCAGCTCTCCAGTCTGCTGCTTCACGACCTCTTCCTTTCCCATCACGTTAACTGAACGTGTGACACGCTCACGCGAGAAGCCTCTCTCACGCAGACTCTCACCTGGGCCTGGGGCCCGGGGGTGGGGGTGGGGCCAAGGAAGCACGTGGTGATCTGAAGGTCTCAGTGCCGCATGGACAGACTTCCACATCAATAATGTTTTTGCTTTTCATGGCTGGTGAAGTCCTACTCCACCGTGGGCTTTTAGGGTGCATCTCTTTTATGGCGATTACAGAGTGGCACCCCCATTCCCCTCAAACACACATACACACACCCCCTACACACCTATCTGGCTCTGTCTTTACACACTCATGCAAATATCTCTGTAGGATACATTTCTTCAAGTACAAATGAAAGAGCAAAGGCTGCCTGTGTTAAAAATTCTATACGTCCAGTTCTGTGAAAATAATATGTATAAAGAACACACGACATCTTGAAAATCATTTTATACTGCACCCTTACCCCCACAATAATAATGGTCATTTATAATTGACCAGGTTGTTAAGCAACAAATGCAATTTCTTCAGGTTCAACAATCATTCTTAAGCTTTCTCCAAGCTACTGATTATGTTGCAAACTTTAATTCCAAGAACAGAGAAAGAGATATAATTTACTTATGAGGTACCAACAGTATTTCCAAAAGTATCCAGTTCTTAATTATATAACAGGATGTTTCCCCTGTTTGTTTTCTTACTCTATATTTATTCTGAAACCCAAAATGACAGCATCCAGAAAAATGACATGAAC
>PVKY010000190.1:0-66040 GCA_004027775.1 Bradypus variegatus
CTCTCTAAATGCTTATATTCTCCCTGGGAGGCACACATGTGAGCAACTTGCCACAGACAAAGGCAGAGTAAAATGCATTCCCTTTTGCTGGAGGTGGAAGCAAAGTTATGTGGGAGAGGAGGACGGTAGGATGATGACATGGACTGTAGCATCTTCTGTGTTCTCCAGTTCCCAATTGCATCTAGCTGGTGAGCCGTCCTCCTCTCTCCTTCCCCCAAGAGCAAAGCATTGTGGGAATCTCCTGGATGCAAGTCAGGCTTAAACAAGGTTTCTAAGCCTCAGCACCATAGACATCTTGGGCTGGATAATTCTTTGCTGGCTGCCTTGTGCATTGTAGGATTTTTTAGAAGCATCTCTGTCTGTCCTGTATCCACCAGAGGCCAGTAGCCCCCCAAAGTGGTGATAACTGAAAACAGACACTGCCAAATACTGCCTTTGGGGAAAAATTCCCCCATCTTCCCACTGGGAACCTCTGAGTTACTTGATGGCCCTAAAGCCCCTCTCACTCTCCTAGTACCCCATCTTTCAACTTTCAAGACTCCAAACGGGATGGGGAAGAGTGAGAGCAGGTGAGTCTGGTCTATTCTGGGGCCTCATTGTATTGTCACTCCGGTTTCTCATGCATAAATTTCTCTGAATATGATCAACAATCAGAGCTTTTCATAGGATTACAGTGGATGTTGCTGGGTTTTCTACACAGCATCTATTATCCATCCAAACCCTAACCCAGGAGTCTCAGGGGCTTAACGTCATCCCCACCTCTAGGGGTGAGCCTGGGTGGTCAACTCTTCTCCAACCCCCTTTGCTGGGGAATATTGAGGAATGGGTCCACAGCCCAGTTCTGGCTCATGAGACAAGAAGAGCAATATGAGGGCTTCCATAAGAGATCTTCTCCCTGGGAAAGGCCTCAGGCTGTATTGTCTCTTCTTCTCCAGGACACCCCTATGTGTGGATGTGAACCTGGGCTCGCTGTAGTCATCTCACCACCAGCTGGAGCAGGAAGCCCCTGCTAGCAATGGTGGAGTGAAGAGTTGGATAGAATCTGGCTCCTTGATGACAAGGTTGAACATTTGAGTCAATGAACCTGCAGCCTCACTTCCTCTGACTTTCCTTTCAGGTGATATGATGAATTCCATTATTTATTGCACCAGTTTGAGTTGGTGCTTCTGTCCCTTGGGTCAGGAGTATCTTGCCACGGCATTGTTCAATGGAGTTGGTGGAAGGCACGTAGGAGGAGAAAGACTGGATTGTAGTTTTCCTCCTAGAGAACCAGATCTTATGAGCACCTCTTCTGCTTTCCCTTTCTCAAGTTGGGTGAGCTGTGAAGGCTGCTGCCTTGGTAGGGAATTAAGAAGCCACAGTTACCTCCCCAGCCCCATGCAAATTTCCTAACCAAAATTTGAACAAATCCCATTCTTCTCTTTCCTATGTCTAACCCAGGATCAGGTGAAGAGAAAATAAAAAAAAAAAAAAGCTTTCTAGAAAAAAAGATGGCTCTAAATTGAAACCTAAATAACGCAACAGCTTTCTAACTGGCATTAACAATTGAGTTGAGCTAACCTAATTCAATATCAGAGGAACAGGGAAGCATTTTAATTATCTCATTCTCATAATGGGAGAAGAAACTGGTTTCATGGGAGGCAAACACCCTAAGTCACAAGGTTTTCATGTAAATTACAATGCTCAACTTGAGCTGACAAGGAGAGGGGACATCTCTTCTTGTTTGATGATGTTCCCTGATGTGTGGCCTTTCACTACAGTCATAAAAAGGCAGTAAATTAGGAAGACGCCATAAAGTATTATCAGAACTGGCTGGGATCAACCACAAGGAGCCAAATTTCCAGCCAAAGCCTTGAAAAGGAGGGAGCCATCAGACCCATAAAGTCAGTTTCTGGAGCAGGGGCTTCCAGCCAGGGAGAAAGCTGGGAAGGATCCTCTAAAGGTGCAGAGTCGCAAGTTTGGAGTTGCACACCAAGCGAGATGAGAGGGGACCACAAGACTGGGAGAAGAAAGAAGAGGGCTTCCCCTCCTAGGACATAGTGTCCACTGGTGGGGATCTGCTGAAGGTTGGCACAAGAGTGGAATCTGGTCTGGGTTGGGCCGAGATGCCATTTTCTCCCTTTGCCATGCAGCTACCACTGACTCAAGTGCCCATGATGTGCCTGCACTGGAGGGGCAGAATGGAAGAGACAGCCCCTGTCCTCCGAGTCTGGGTTGGGGAGACTTCGTGTGCCAGCTATTCAATGTGACGGGATCAGGGTCAGCTGAGATGACCCACCAGGGAGGCTGCCTGGGCTGCCTGGGAGCAACACGTCCTGGAAACAGACTCGGGTCCACCTGAACAATCCCAGAGCACCCCCCGTGCCTGGAGCAGAGCTGAATTCTTGCCTTGTTAGAGCTAATGAGAGCTAACATGTCTCAAAGGCCAGCTCTGTGCCAGGCTCTGGGCTGCAGACTTTAAGTGGATCCTGCACTGAATCCTCTCAACAGCCTGATCACTTGCTATTCTAATGCTCAGCCCCATCTGAGAGCTGAGGAAATGGACTCAAGAGAGGTAGTGAACCTGCTGCTTGTCACAGGTCAATAGTAGAGGTGTCAGGACTTGAACCCAGGGTGATTCATTTTTCTGTGCATACCCCAGGCCCTTTGACTAACCTGATTCCCACACTGGACATAGGAACCCTGAATGGTTGAGGCTCCAGACTTCTCATTTCTTGGACTAGTTCATAATCGAGAAGACTTAGGATGTGAGAGCAAATTCCTCTGGGAAGCACAAATCCTGGAGGTCCTTTAGAAACAGTGCCTTAGCCCTTGTGTGTGTGTGTGTGTGTGTGTGTGTGTGTTCAGGGTGAACCCTACCCATGGGACAGGAACCTCTGCTGCCTGGAGCCTCTCCTGAGGGCTCAAATGCAGGAAGGTCAGGGTGGGCAGCTAGGCCAAGGCTGCCCAAGGCTCTCAGGAATGTTTTCTGCACCAGCCTCCCCCTCGCTGGGGCAAGTGAAGAGGGGCTCTGGGGAGGGGTGTGTGGAGGAGGCCGATGTCAAGCCACCCTGTTTAGCAGGGAAAGCTGCCATTCATGGACTTGAGCAGCTGGTCAGCCTTGAAACCTTATTTGCTCTGCTGACACACTGGCCCGAAGACCCGAAGGTAGAGGACTCAGATACTTCTAGAAACATCCCCAAAGCTCCAGAAGGCCCCCAGCCCTTCCGTTTGCTCCAGAAAGGATTGTCTTGAGTCATTTCAGGCAGAGGGGTGTCTACATTTTCAAAAGTCTGCAAAGGAGTTGTCGATAAGCCCCCGTCTCACCTGACTCTTTGCTGCTACAATTTTGTGCTCTGCCATCTCTCCCCCCAACTGGTGGTGAAGAGGGGAACCCTGGCTGAGGAGTGCTCCTGACATTTAAAGACAGAATTGAGGGACCCTACGGCCAAGAGCAGGCCCTCCATGACCCCTGTGTCTGGCCCCCTTGATTCAAGGACATAGAACAGACCCTGCACCTTCTTGACTGGAAACGAAGGTCAGGGTCACCATAGCGGCCCTTAGCCAAGCCCACAGGAGGCCTCCAGCTTTGTACCTGGCTCCTTTTCTCAGCTCCTGGCAGTCACGCTTCCCCAGTGGGAAGTTCTATTTATAAAATAAAAAGAGCAGTTGCAGCCACCCTTTACTTGGAGAGCTCAACCCTCCATGTCTTAGAGGGAAAACGTCACTGCAAGTGACACCTGTAGGATGGCAAGACTTATTTGGGAGACAGATTTATAATAAACAGCCTTATTTTATAGAGCCCCAAATATTTGCACAAACATGAGCTCTTCATATAAGTTGCTCCATTTATCTCCCTGCTGTCACTGGGTGACTCTCTCTACTTTATTACTTTATCTTCCAGTTCCTCCAGCTTCTGTGCTCGCCTCTCTCTTCTCATTCCCACCGCAGCTGTCACTGTGGCAGTCCCTAACTCCCTTCGCCTTCACCCATTTCCCCCTGCCTGCTAGTGCCTCCCCCCCACCAACTCAGAGGGCGACTTAGACTCGCCAGAGCCGCCCTCCTTTTCCTCCAAGATTCTAGGGGACAATAGGAATGTGGCATTTCCTTCTGTCCCTGGAGCAGGACTCCCTCATCCACAGGCCCTCCAGTAACTGCTTAGGCTTATTTTCAGCACCCTGGACAGCGCCCAAGGACTCCCGCTTTAAATGCTTGGCTGAGCCATTTACCCTGCCTCTCTCCCTGGTCTCCTAGTATTTCTAATACTTTGAATTAAACCCCACATGGCTTCTCACCTCCAAGACAACCTCGAGATGCAGGCACAGGAACAGAGTGAGAAGTGTATGAAGAAAGAAGCGATTTTAATTTCAAAGTTCTGCTAACATTCATCGAGTGCTCTCAAGGTTTATATAAACAGAACGCCCTGCTTGAAATACAGCTTTGAATTCTATTTGTGCAATTGCGCCTCTAATATGCTGCTGTTTTGGTTTCTTTCAGCAATGTGATCCTTTGTGTTTTAATATTCAGAGGCTCAAGGAAGCAGGAAAATTATAGCTGGGGAAGCCCTGGCTTGGTTCTTCATCATCCAAGTTAAATTTGGCTGAATTGAGGGAAAACATCCTTTTAAAAGGACAGTAAATGGGAATAATAATCTCTTACATTTACAAAACACTTGGCATTTTCAAAGGCTCTCACATTCATTATCTCATTAGATTTTCATGGCAACCCTGTTCAAAATGTTCAACAAACAGATATTGTAGGTGCTGGATGTGAGTGGTGGGCTTGATAAGGCCTCTTGGCAAATGGGAGAAACTGAGGCCGGGGGAAGGTAATTGGTGGACTCAAGGTCACTCCACGGTGGCAGAGCTGGGCAGGGCTGGCCAAGGCTGGAAGGCGGCAATGCTGGCTCCCCTGTTTTGCAGGCACCCTCCTGCCTTGCATCAACCACATATCCCCAGAGTGAGCTGTCATCTCTTCTCCCATCAAACACAGCTTCTCCAGACCAAGGTGCCATGCAAGCCCCTCACAGAGGCTGCTGTATTCCTAGGAGAATTAAAGCCTGAAGCAAAAGGAGAGAATCCCTAAAAATAGCAATAGTCATCTTCTGTCGAGCATTTACTTTGTGCCAAAAAGTGTGTTGTGTCCTTGACAGGCTTTATTTCATCTGATGCTATTAACTACTCTGAGAGTATTTTCAGTCCCATTCTACAGCTAAGAAACCTGAAGTTCAGAATATTCTAGCTAGTCAGGGTTACAGCCAAGGACCACACTTGAGCCGCCGGCCCCAAAGCCTGAGTTCCCCCTCACTGTGCCATGTTCGTGTCTAATGGTGGTTTACAGCACCAGACGGAGGGAGGGATTGGGTGAGAGTATGAGGCTCATGCTGTCCTTCCTGCCAGCAGTCAGGGTCTTTGCTGAGCAGGGTGGGGCAGGGACCAGGCTCTGAAATCCCAGGTCCGGAGACCAGGCCTCTGCCCAGCATCACCCACGCCCTTCGGGACTGGAAGGCCCCGGGCCACATGCTGTGCATGGGTCAGCCATTCATGCAACTGTGCAATCACTTGAGCAAACCTATTGTCAGATGAATGAATGAATAAATGAGTGAGGAAGGGGGTCTGACTTTTTGCAAATGTGCAGAGTGGGGCTCCAGGAAGACAGCAGCAGCTGGAGAATGCGACACCTGCTCTGGTTCAGCGTCCCGATCTTCCTGGTCCCAAGTGAAAAGCCCCCCGCCCAGAGCCCCCCACTCCCCCCACCATTGCATCCCTAGGTCCTGACAGGTCAAGGTGAAGTGGATGCAGATGGAGCCTGGGCCTCTCAGGGCTCAAGGTGAGAGAGGATGTGAGACTCAGGATGGGGGGCACCTCAGGGACCTGTTAGATAAGTCCGATTTGACGTCCCTGGTCTAGCCTGGGCCCGGCAGGCAGATGGCAGATTGTTCTGGGCTCTGTCCCTGGGGGATATGTCATTTATAGGTTCTCAAAATTTGTTACTGTTGATAACAGCGACGAGCCGTAAACATCCCCAAGTGAGGACTGTTAATGACATGGGAGGTGTATTTTTAAATGGTGGCTTTGGGGAGCCGTCCGTGTGCTGGCACCGTTGGGACAGTGGCTGTCACTGTCATATATCTGGGAAGTTATTCTGGGAAGGTCGTACGGTGATGCAATTGTCATTTTGTACAAAATATTTCAATTTTCCAGAATAGAGTCGGCTCTGGCACCAATGAATCTTCATCTTTTCTCCTTTTTATGTCTGCCTGTTTGTCTCTGGAGTCTGGTTTTGAGTGAGGAGAGCAGAGATGTAAATTGGTGGCACCAGCTGTCACGCAGAAGGGGTACACTGCCTCTGAGCCCCCAACTTATCTTCAGCCAAACCACCCCCCGGACACAGGTCCAGCCATGGGCCTTGGCGCACCATCCCCATTTCTTCCGCTGAAACCCCCTCTCTGCCCAGCCGCCCTTTGGGGTCCGCTCTGACCTTGTCTTGCTCCAGACACCCCATCTCTGATCCTCGACTGCGAGCACTTGCGCTGGGTGTGACTGACCTGACATTTGATCACGTGCTTTCCTCTACTTGACAATGGGGCTTAAATCTTGCTCTATTTAATGTGTCCCCGATTTGTCACTGCCTCCTTGTGGGCAAGGCCATGCCATATGTGCTCCCAGGTGTCCTGAGGGATGGGCTGCTCCTCCCTGCCTCTCACAGCCTCTCCTGGGGCCTGGCCAGCCACCAGCTCTGACCTTCCCACCTCTGGGAAGCCTTTGGGGACCACCCATTGTGGGGCAGGGCCCCTCCCGTGTGCTGTCCTGCCAGCCAGGGCCGATCTTCATTCCAGCACCTCTGCTTAGTAGCTCCCCACCCCCTGCCATGTGCCTGGCCCCCTATGAGGCCGAGAGCCTGGCTGTCCATCCCAGCACCACGCCAGGCACACGGAAGGCCTGGAACAGGTGGAGAGATGGATGGCAAGGCCCTAGCAGGGGATCAGTGGCTCCTTGGTTTTGCTCCGCATTCTGATTGGAAGTTGAAATGCTACTGTGGGGCGGGAGACTTCAGCCCTGCACCCAGCCCTGGGTTTCCTGAGATTAGAGGCAAGTGTCTGACGTCTTCATGTCCCACTCTCCAGGGCCCTTTAGTCTGCGGGTCAGGGGTCTGGGCAGGGCTGGCTGGGCACTCTGGAGCCCCAAATCACTCCATTCGGGCTCTCCCGTGCCAGGCACCACCTGCCCTGACTTTCTCACACCCACCTTAGGCTCGGGCCCCTGGGCCACGTGGAAACCTCTCCTGGTGCCCGGGCTCCACCACAGGCTCAGTGGGCTCCTCGGTCTCCACCCAACCCCTGTCCTGGGCTCCAGCCCCAGTCGAGCAGGCCAGCTCTAGGGTGAGGCAAGGGGCACCGACTTTAAGAAGCGTCGAAAACGCAGTAATCAAGATGAATCATATTGTAATACAATATTCTAAAAAAATCAAAATTATTATGAAAAATATCAAAATTTTAAATTTAGGATCAGGTTTGGACCCTGATGCCTGACCGGCCAAGCCGGCACTGAGCCCCCGGCTCCCACCCACCTGACCCCGGGCTTCCTCTCATCCGTCCCCGAGGCAGGTGTCCCAACGGCCCCCTTTACACAGGTGGGCCAAGGACGCTCTGAGGGGGAGGAGATTTGCGCACGGCCTGCAGGCAGGAGAAGGCAGAGCTGGGTTCTCTCTGGGGCCTGGATTCAGCTGCTCAGCCTCACAGCCGCCTGGGACCTGGGACCCCTGCCCCCTCAGCCCCTGCCTCTCCCAAGCTGCCTTCTCCGGGTTTGTCCGGTGCTCTGGGCCTCTTCCGGCCCCCTACTCTGTGCCTGGCCACACAAGAAGGACCCGGCCCCCGCCCTTGCAGGGGGGTCTCCCAGGCCGTTTAGGGAGAAAAGGAAAACTGGCAGCTTCCCCAGGTGGGGTTGCATCTGCTTCCAGGAGGTGGCAAAGGGCAGTTCCGGACCATATGGGCGAGAGCCTCCGCACCCCCACATCATGGCGAACAGGCTCTCCAGGAGGGGCCACGCGCTCGGCCCCTTTTGAATGGCAGAAACCTGGCCGAGCACCTTGTGGCATCTGAGCCTTCGCGCTGTCAGGGATTTGGGCCTCTAGTCCACTAAGTCTGCAGAGCAGGCTGCTCATACCCTGTGGGTCTGGTTCTCGGCGGTGTCCCCAGAGCTCAGTTCACGTTTGTGAAGTCCATTCCTTTGGCCGCCACTGATTAAGCACAGATTCGGCGCCAACCACCTGCCCGCATGAGTGGACCCACAGCAGTGATAGGGGCAGATCTGGCCCTGCCCGAGAGAGCTGACATGGAGGGGAGGCAGACAGCAAACGGGGCAGAGCCAAATCCCAGCCTCAGATGTGCCCTGGGGCCCTGTCTTTGAGGTCATTATGGCTGAACTAGCTGTTGTGTATTGAAGAAGTCTTCGGTTTGTCTCCTGCATGCGTGTATGTGTGCATGTCTATATGTGCATGCAAGTATATACATGCATGTGTCCATGTGTCCAGGTGTATGTATGCAGCGTTGTAATATGCATATGTCTGAGTGCATGTGTGTAGATGCATGTGTGCACGTGAGCTTGTGTGTGTGTGTGTGTGTACACAACCCCTCCCTGGGCTGTGCACTCCTGAAGGCAGGGGCTGCATCTTTCACCCCCTCCCCCAAGGTTCTCCCTCCCAGTGGTTTGTCAACAAATGTCCCCGAGAACCTGGCTAACCAAGCCGAGACCCATTCTTCCTGTAACTGGCTCGCAGACTGAACAAGCACAGGACTGGGCCCTAGTGGAGGTGAGAAGGAGGCTCGGGGACTCCCTAGCCCAACCGTCTCATTTTGCAGGTGAGGAAATAAAGGCTGGGGAGAGGGTAATAGCAGCAAACAATAATGGTGACCCTATTTTGACTCTTCCCACAGGAGCTTAGCCTCCAGGATTGCACTCATGTTCACAAACACCCAGTGGGAGAGAGACCCCACCTGGCTTCACAGATGAGGAAACAGGCTCAGAGAAGCAAAGCGACCTGCTCAAGGTCACACAGTGCCTCAGCAATGGAGTTGAGATCCAGGGGCTTCAAGATAAAGTCACCTTCTTGGCAAGGTCACCTGGCCATCTGGTGAGAGCGGGGGCCCTACCCCGGACCTCATCCCCAAACGCTGTTCTGCTCCTCGCTTACTCTGGGGTTCTGGCTGAGGCCGGCTCACGCCTGCAGGGCTGAGCTGGAGCTGGGCCCAGGGAGCCCAGAGGGAGGCTGGTGGGCCCTGGGCACCCCCTATGGGTGCAGGGTTCGGAAGTGAGGTGAGGGGTTCCCTCCCCTGCCGTCCCCCCCCCCCCGATCCCGTCACAGGGGGCTTTGATTCGCTGTTAACACCCAAAGTTGTGCAGAGCCTCATGAATCATTCATGAAGCAGCTCCAACGAGATCATTATTTTGAGTGTTGAGTGTCAGGAAAACAGTGTCTGACGAATAAACATGATGTCGGATGACAGGACAGCCGATGGGGTGACCTGGCAGCTGGGAACCTGCCACGCTACTTGGAATTTTTAAACATTAAAAAAAAAACCCATCCCACCCAGGCTCAGAGGAGAGTAGCAGACTCATCTAAAGCCGTCATCTGTCCAGCTCCTGAGGCCGGGAGGCGAGGAGGGGCCTGGGGAGGGGACAGGCTGTCCCTGGAGCCGGTGCCAACCTGTCCCCTGACAGGATGTGAGTCAGCATCGCCCCCGCCCTGCCCGGCAGGGGCCCTGGCTGCACCACCCGCCTCCTCTCTCCTACGCAGGCTCTTCCGTCAAACAGCTCCTGTCCCCCCTTTCCCTTAGAATTTCCCAATAGGATGTCTTTCTGGAAAGGACCACTGAAGGCTCAAGCTCCCCTCCTTCCCCCTTGAACTGTGCTCAGGGCCTGGCCTCTGGGGGAGACCTTGGGTTCACCCAGCTGGACCTGGGGGTCCTCCTGGGCTCCTGGCTGTGTTGAAGCCCTTTCCAGGGGATGACAGGTTGTCAATAGACTCACCACCTGCATGATTTAAGCAGAACAAGGGGAACGTCTGCAGTACCCTCGGGCTCAGATCAAACTGATGGCCAGAGTGGAAGCTACAAGCAATTAGACTTTCTAAAGGGAAAGAGATGCCGAGGGGATGAGCCCAGGCCTAGGGGGTCCTGCTGGCAGGTGGGCAAGGCTCTCTTTTTTGCCACCAGCCCCTCATTGAGCCCTGCTCCCCTTCTCAGTCCTCAGGTCCTCCAGCTTTGGATCCTGGCTTCTTCTAGCTTCTTCTTAGTGGGGGAGTGGGGTGTTAAAGACAAGCACCTGCCCCCAGAAGTGGGCCCCCCCTGGCTTGGGTGCCTCCCAGGACCCAGGTTGAGGAGCTCTTTCCTGGCTCTATTCACCCCATCCCTGCAGGGAATTTTCTGTCACTTCCTTCCCTGACTCTCCTCTCCCTCTCCTCTCTCAGGGCCAGTCCTGCTGACCTGTCACGTGCCTCTCTCCTCTGCTTGCTGCCATCAGTCCTGCTGAAGAGAGGGCCAGGTTCAGCATTTGTGGTGCTGCTGGCATGGGGGCACATCCAGGGAGCAGTAGGAGTGCTGGGGGCTGTAGCCGGGAGAGAGGGCCCCCAGCCACGGGCCAGTGGCAGCAAAGGCAGAGAGAGCGGGCTCCCTGCAGGGCCAAGGCCTGACACAGTATAAATCAGCTGAGGACAAGGGCTCCAGAGGAATCAGCAGATCACAGAGGGCAGGCCTGTGGAAGTCACCCAGTCCTGCCTCCCACCAGCACAAGGACATCTTCCACTATCCCTGGCAGATTCCTCCCCTTGAACACTTCCAGGGACGGTGGGGGTTGGGGAGAACTTTCTCCCGCTCGACACCAACTACTCTACCAAAAGCCAGTTTGGGTTGTTACACAGTTCTCCATTAACCCAAGTCCATGTCTGCTTCCCTAGAGAATCCACCATGGTTTTGTCCTCTGGATACATACAGAATAGGGCTCCAATCCTTAGGATGTGATATCTTATAAAAAATTTGAAGACAGATTTCATGCCACTCATTCATCCACACAATCATCTACCCATCCATCTGTCCATCCATCTAACCATCCTCCCATTCATCCATACAATCACTCATCCATCTGTCCATCCATCCATCCATCCATCCACCCATTCACCCATTCATTTATCCTTCCACCTATCCATTCACTTACCATCCATCCATTTATCCACATACCCAGCCTTCTGTCCATCATTGCATCTATCTATCTATACATTCACCTCCATCCATTCATCTCTGCATTCATCCATCCATCCATCCATCCACTCACCCATACATCTCCAGGCACCTGTCTATCCACACACCTACCCACTCATCCATCCACTCACATATCTAGCTACTCATCCTCCCATCCATCCATTCACTCACCCACACATTCATCCTTCCGACCACTTAACATGTGCTGAGGACCTGTTATGCTGACACATACAATTCTTCGTATTGAAAGATGCTGTCCCTAGCCTCAAGGAGCCTACACTTCTGTTGCTGAGGGAGCTATGCAGTAAGAATTGCACTACAACTCGAGTCACAGACAAGAGGAATGAAAATCAGTATCCAAGGCTTCCCCAGCTCAACACTCCCAATTTCTTCCTCCAGCCCTCCCAAGAACCCCAGACCCTTCCTTGCCCTGATTAATAGTCTCTGAATGGTCCCTGGCTGGGACACCATCTTCTCCACAAGCTATGGGAAGGCCAGGCCTGAGGACAGGGGAAGCTGCTTCAGCTCAGAAGGTCTGGCAGGGCAGTGTCTCCTGGGGCCCAACACTAAGGGTGGGGAACAACCTCCCTGGAGAGAAGAGAATGTTTGCGACATCGACATGAAACCCTTTCCTCCGAGGTCCTTCATAGATCACGTCTGCTGCTTTTCAATGCACCAAAGAACATTGCAAATGAGTCCCTGGTAGGCTCAGTTGGGAAGTTCTTTTGGCCATTTACAATCCCAGCTTCTGAATGTAAGGCATGCTGGTGGTAATTGTTCAAGAAAACCAAATGAAAGCAGATGCAGCAAGTTTCTGGTCATCAGTCATAGATATAGTCCACTTTTCATCATGCTGAGCATCAAGAAAAGATAAAAGCAAGAGAATTGATCTGAGCCTCCATTGTGGAAGTGTCACACGTGACTGGCATACAGGTTCCACCTCGAGAGCCATTTCCTGGCCAGCCATGTCCTGGATGGAAGCTGCTGGGTCCCAGGCCCTTCCCTGGCTACTTTCCTGGAGAGGTTGCAGTGGTCGGTGGCCTTTGACCTCTGGCATCCCTTTGGCTGCTTCCTGAGAACTCCACAGAGGCAGTGGTCAGTCCTAGCATGGCAAGAAGGGGCTGGATGTCTGGGGCTGGGTGCGATCTTGCTTCAGGACCAGGACTCTGGGCCTGTCATGTGCCCCACTGGCCACATTGCCCACTTTCCTCCTGAGACCAGCCAGTGCAACCTCCTTATTCTCCGCCCAGAGGCCTGGCTTGGGTCACATGACTCTGTTATGGGGCTTGACCATTGCTGATGTCCTCCCACAAGCTACCTGCAAGGGCGGGAGGTCAGGGATTGGGAGAGAACAGACCAGAAGGGGCTAGAGCCACCACACTCAAGAGATGGTGGTACCAGCATGGAAGGGCCAAGGGTACTTCTTGGCTGCTCCTCCCACACCCAGGAAGCTCTGTTCTGCTCCACTGAGCCCATCAGATGGTCAAAAGCTGCCCAGCTGAGGGCCGGCTCTCTCCTCCTCCTTCCTGCGCAGGCTGTGGGCCCAGAGTCAACAATCACTCAACCAGTCAACAATAGAGAAAAATCATGGCACTCCCTGCTCCTTATTAAGCATTTATTCTGTGCTGGACACAGAGCTAAGAGCACGTCAAGGGCATCGTCTCGTCTCCTTCTCACTCTGACGCTAGGAGACAAGTGCTATCATCACTTCCTGTTGGAATCAGGGAAAACAGGAACTCAGGGAGGTCAAGTGTAGATAGTAGATTGTGGAGCCAGACTTGAATCCAGCTTTGTTTGAGTCCCTCGCCCTTGTGATAGATTCCTATGCTGGTATTTATTAGGAAGAGTGGGGAGCAGGACAGTCTGGGGGCAACAAAGGGAAGAAAGTGCCAGCAAAGATGAACGGCTGAGGCCAAAAGGGAAGGAAAGGTTGGGAGACTGATGGGACCTGCCAGCCTCCCCACATCCCTCAGGTCGAGACGGGTCCAGGAGTGGCTCTGAGTCAGTGATGCTCCTGGGGGATCTGGGGGAGCATAGCCTGTGGGGGCTCAGCTCTGCTCACGCTGGGAGTTACTGGTTGCCCATCACCTCGTCACTCACTCTCCCAGATGGAGACACGGGTGGGGGCAGGAGGAAATGCGATCTACAAAGTCAGGTCAACTCCAGTGATTCCCAGCAGCTGGCTGCCCCTCGCTGCTCTGCGAAAGGCCATAAGCTGGGAGAGACGATAAAAGCAAGCAGCATGGCGCTTGGCAGATCTGCTGTCCCTGGCAGGTGATGGCCACTTCAACCACAGAGGAAAATGGAGGAAGGAGCAGACCAGCCAGGGGACTGAGTTACCCCGTGAGATGCGGCACTCATGGATCACCCCAAAGAGTGGGCATTTGCTGCTGTGTGGGAGCAGGCCCAGGTGGGCGAGTGGGATGAGACCTTGGCACAGAGCTGGAGGTGGCTGTGGGGACACAGCACAGGGACTGTGGATGGGAAGGTGGGCGTGTGTGCGTGGGGGATGGGGTGAGCCCATGACAAGCAGGTACGAACAAGCCTGGGGTTTGAGGCAACCCATGGGCCTACAGCCCTTGCAAGGCTTGTTTCAAGCCAAACTAGGGCACCCGCAGGCCCATCTTTGTTCCCCAGGTCCTGGTATCCCCAGGCCTGGAACCACTGTCTCAGGATCTCCCCCATTCACATCTAGGACCTGGTTACCCACCCTGGCAGAGATCAGGCTGCCTGGCCCCTCCACATCTGGGCTGAGGATGGGGGTCCTCGGCTCTAGGCCCATCTAGGGTCAGATGGAGGTGGGTAGGGCAGAGAGGCCACATGCCTCCACCCACCAATCTGGTCCCCCCACTTCCATGACATCTTGTCCAGCTGGTTCCCCAAAACTGTCAACCCCACCTGCATGAACTGCTAGGATCGTGTCTCTCCCCACCCTCCCCTGCAGGTACCCAGGCCTCGTCACCTCTGCAATGACCTTGATGTCCTACCCCTCTCCAAGGACAGAAGGAGGAGACAGGGGTGGGAGTGGTGCAGGCCGATCTCCCCAGCTGGCTGCTGCTGGAGCTGGGGACCCCAGGGAGCTGGGAGGAGGCTGGCACCCACTTTCCCAGAGCCCTCCGCCTCAGTCTGGGCATGGACCTCTTGTCTTCTCCAAATAACGACACCTCTTTGGGATGCTGACTAGAGACAGGGAAAGGGAGGTGGCCCTGGCACCGAGGAGGGGATCTCATGAGGGGGAGGGCCTGGAGGGCTGTTCAGGGGCCCGGATTTCCTGGGGGACCCCAAGCAGGAAACTCCTCCTTTCTGGGCCTTGGTCTCTTCAGCTGGGGGAGGGAGGGTATTGTGACTTGGAGTTTTGTACCCCAGAAAAACATGTTCTTAATCTTAATCTGTTCCTGTGGGTGTGAGCCCAGTGTAAAGAGGACCTGTTGATGGGGTGACTGCAGTTAAGGGGTGGCCCGACTGAATCAGGGCGGGTCTTAGTCCTGTTCCTGGAGGCCTCATAGAGAAGGCCATGGAGAGGGAAGCCAGGGAGAAGCGAGAAGCTGGAAGTCAATGGAACCTGGAAGAGAAGAAGATGCTGCCCTGTGCATGGCCATGTGACGGCAAAGCCAAGGAACCCCAAAGGCTGCCGGCCAGCCAGAAGATCCCGGTCCTGAGGAAGCCAGCCCTCCAGCCCCCGAAACTGTGAGCCAATAAATATTCCTGCCCTTAAGTCAACCCATTGTGAAGTGTTTGTCTTAGCAGCTGGAAGACTGAAACCGAGGGTGATCATAAGGTTCCTCTGGCACCAGTGTTTTCTGATCCTGTGACTCCAAAACCACAGTGGATGGAGAGTCGGGGAGGCAGGGAGTGGGGCGTCTTGGACTTTCCTGGGGTGCTGATGCTCAGGGGGTGGGGTGTCCCCGAGACGCACCGCAGCATGGCTTCTTGCGGTGGGTCCGAACCCCGTCCGAACCTGGCTGCCTATCCACCCCCCACCCGTGGGAGAGCTCGGGGGCCCTGGAGACCCCACAGTGGCAGGACTGGCAGGTATAGCCATACAGGTGTGAGGAGCACCCAGGTGATGGTGACACACAGTGGGTGGCAGGCTCTGGGAGTCCCAGACCCCACTCAGATCCCTATGAGCTCCGTCTCCTTGGGCGAGGTCCTTCGATTCCCCATCTCTGAAACGAGGCTCACCCTACTTAGCCTGCTATTAATCAACCTGGGCCTCAGTTTCCCCATCTCTGAAATGAGGGCAATCGTATTTCTGGCTTCACCACACAGGCAAGATTATATGACCTAATAACCTGACATGCTTGGAACCCTGTCTGGCCCTCACAGAGCAGCCCTGAAAATGTCTGGGTCCGTGGCGTGGAGGAGAAGGCAGCTTCTGGATTCCAGCCCAGCAGAACCACGAGAGGAAACAGCTTCCCACCTTCTTCATTCGAAGAAGAACCAAATCAAAGTGCTAAGTTTATACAATTAATTCTGCTACAGACAGAAGAATTTAAATAGCTTCTGAAAAGCTGCATTTCAGTGCTCCATTAAAAAGCTCTGCCTTGCTTTTGAGTCTCTGTAGCTGCCAAAAATACTATGAAAACTACTAAAATGCAGTCTATGTTGGCTCTAAAAGGGTTTGCCAACTTGCTTCAAATGATCTAAACACTGATCACATTTGATCTGCAACACAAGGCACTACCTGTCATCAGTGCAGTGACCAGACCCCTCCTGGAAGCAGCTCCCTGCGCGGAGACTCTCGCCCTGGGCCACCCTCTCTCCTTGGTTTGGACCCACACAGCTCGTTCCCTCCTCTTGTGACCTCTACAAGTTGGGGTGTCCCTGGGCTTGGTCTTGGCTTCTTCTCTTGCTGAGTGATCCCCCATAGCCTGACTCTTGACTCCCTCATTCCTGCATCAGGTTCTGACTTCTCCACCCAGTTCCAAACTCAGCATCCCCTTGGACATCCAGCACGCCTCGGAATTGCAATACAGCCTAAGGGGACCTTCTGGTCCCCCCAACTGAGCCCCCTCGGCCTCCTCTTCTGAGCCAGTGGCACCACCAGCTGCCCAGTTCCCCGAGCCCCGACTGTCATCATTGCCCTGGAGTCCTCTTTGCCTTACCCTCTCGTGCAGTTCATCAGCAAGTCCCGTTGGCTCCACTCAAAACAGACCCCAGGCCTCTGCCTTCCCTCCCTCTGCCCTGTGCCCGGCTGGGGCCCGGTCATCGTCCCCTCTCACCTGGGCCCTGCGAGAACCTGCCAACCTTCAGCTGCCCTGCAGGCCTCCACTGCACCTCTTTATAAAAATCCATTTTACCCACGGCGGCCAGAGGGAGCTTGGAAAGCACATCAATCACTCATGTCACTGCCCTGCTTAACACCCCCCAAAGGCTTCCTCTGTGCCTGGAATAAAATCCACGTCTTCTCCTCAGAGGCTGGGATGGTCTGCCCTTGTCTGCCCCATCCTCCCCCCATCCTGTCCATTCCCTGCGTGTTCTTGGCCAGCCTGCCCCGGCCTGCACTCCTTTGCCCACCTCCAGCCTCAGGGCCTTTGCACCGCCTGCCCCTCTGCCAGGAGCTCTTTCCCCCGGCTCCCACCAAGGCTGCTTCCCTGTTATTCGGCCACAGCTCAAGGGCTGCCTCCCCGGGGATCCTTTCCGACCCTCGCTCAGCCCCCCCCACCTCCATCATGCCATCCTGCCCGCTTCGTAGACCTCACCTGCCTCTAGTGTTTTCTTGTTTATTTCTTTGTTTGATGCTTGCTCCCTCCCTCTACAATGTTAGCTTTCCGACAGCAGCGACTCCAGGCTCCAGAAGAGGACCCAGTGAGGCCTGGGTCAGGCCCCCAGAACGCAGTGGCCGGAAGGAGCTAGAAGGGCTCAGGCAGCAGTGGAGGCTGAGGCTGTGGTTTGGCCTCTTGGGCTGGGGGCTGCAGACTGGGGGCCAGGGTTCTATTTCACATACCGTCTGGCCATTGTCCAGCTTCATAAAACTGGCATTTGAAGCCCGATCCCATCTCCTTGGTGCAGTGTGATTGGGACAAGCCCTTAGCTTCTGAGGGACAGCGTTCTCCTCGGTAAAGCAGAACCTCACGGCATTATTGAGCCGTAAACGTGATCCTGCACTTCTCGCGGTGCACAGTGCCTGATCCTGCACAAATCTTCAGCGAGCGCCTGCAGCCATCATCCTTGCTGTTATTATTGATACAAGGCCGGAGGGGCTGGAGAGCTGGGCAGCACTCGCGGAGAAGCCTCACTTTCCAAGGAAAAGGCCTTGGTCAGCCTCGGGGAAGGCACTGGGCTGTACATAAGTGACACAGACACAGCGTGCTCCTGGGCTGGAAAAGCCCCTGCAGACGGTGACCCTGGACAATCCCTTCCTCATCCTGCACAGCGAGGCAGCTCACGTGCCCCCCACCCCCATTTCCTCCAGAGTCCTTGCCCTGGGCCCCAGGGGAGCCCAGGAAAGCTTGCTCCAGCCCAGTGGGGCACTACCCGTGCCTCCCCTTGGCGCCGCCGCCAGTTCCATTGTCCGGCGAGAACTCGTCAAGCTCCCGCCGCTATGAACTGGGCTGTCTTCGTTTGCCAGAGCCGCTCTCGTAAATACCACAAACTGGTTTGGCTTAATAATAGGAATTCATTAGTTCACAGTTTTGAGGCTAGATGTCCAAAATCAAGATATTGGCAAGGCTTGCTTTCTCCTGGGGTGGGGAGTGTTCCGGTGCTGGCCGCAGGCCTTGCCTGGGGCTCCTTGGCATCTCCGCCTGCTGTCCCAGGGCCGTCTTGCTCTCTGGTTTCCGCCAACTTCCAGCGTCTCCCTGTGGCCTTCTCCAACTTCTGACTTCCAGTTTCTTCTCTTTATGAGGCCTTCAGGAATCTAGATTAAGACCCAATCTCATTCAGTTGGGCCACAGCTTGGCTAGAGATGACATCCTCAAAAGGTCCTATTTACAAGGGGTTCACACCCCCAGGGCTCAGATTAAAGTTGAGCACATGTACCAGTTGGGCACACGACCCAGCACCCCATGGACGCTCTACCGTGAGGTGCTGGGATACAACAGGCCACCCCGATGAATGTGCTCGGGGGCGTCAGCGGGCAAGAGGGACGGACACTAAAGGAGCCCCTAACTGCAGATGGCCCTGAGTGCCAGGAGCAAGGCAGGACAGCGACGGGAGAGAGCGACGGGCCTGCTCAGGGAGGGGTGTGGTTGGGAGGGAGGCTGAGCTGACAGCCCAGGGACAGAAAGAGGTGACCTTGGGCAGGGTGGGGAGAGAAAGCCTTCAAGTGGGAACAGGCTCGTCTGCAGGAAGGACCGTGGGGCCAGTGTGGCTGGAGGGCTGTAGGCCCAGGGAACAGGTAGGAGATGACACTGGGCACATCGTGGCCGGAGCAGTAATTTGGATTTTCCTCCGACAGCTGAAGTCACGGGAGGGTCTTCACAGCCACTGGCCCCATGGACATGACCATGGCCTGGGTTTCCCACCTGTAGTCAGGAGCCCTTCCCACCTTTGATTTGCTTAAATGAAGAAGAACCGATTAGAAGTTTTAATTGCTTCTGGAAAGTTTGAGGGCTTGGAGCGGTGTGAAAGGCCTATTTTAAATGTTTTACAATAATGGTCTGTTAACAAATTCCAGACTTAATTTATCCAAGAACTTGTTAAAATTCCCTCTGTGCAGTCACTGAAGGAATGTGCTTTTGAAATCATTTACTTACCAATAAATTACAAGGGTCTGAAATCATTAGCAACAAAGTAAATTGTTTTAATTGATCTGAACTTCGTTACGACCCAGGGACTCTGTTTCTGTGCAACGCACTTTCTAAAGGTCTAAACGAACACATTAACCTCCCGTGAATCCTGTCATCTTTGGAGCAGTCATCTCTCTCGGAGATTAGGACGCGGAAACATCCGATGGTGGGGACAGGGTTGGTCAGTGTCCCGGGAACTGCCCAGAAATACTCCGGTGGGGGGTGGGGGTGGGCTGTCCGGTGCCCGATGATGCTTTCTACCCTGAATGTACAGATATTCAGATGGGCTGATTTGCAGATGTACACACAGAGGGACAGTGATCAGGCCACACATGACAGCAGAGCCCTGAGCCACAAGCCACGGCCACCAGCCCAGGAGGCCAAACCGCAGTCCCCGCCACAATCAGCCCCCACTACGGCCAGGGCTTGACCGGTAACCGAGAGCTCCCCGCATTTTGGTCCCCGCTTCCAACGTAGGACTGACCAGAGAAGGCAGAGTCTCCTTCCCTAACCAGCCCCGTGGGATGACCTCCTTCTAGTGGCCCATGTCCAGCCTCCCCATGCAACAGCTTCCCGTCAGGACACACTGAAAGCTGTAAAGCTCTCTCCTCTCTCCTCTGTCCGCCATTGAGCGTCTGCTAAAGTAAGTGATGGTGGCCAACTCCCTTGCTATAAAAGGGTCTGAATAAATAGACTTTGTTCTCATTTGGGTGGTCTTCGTTCATTTCCATGGTGGGCAGGGAAGGGAGAACCCCAAAGAACAAGCATGAATTAATGTTCTTTCTTGACCTGGGTTGAGGTGACATGCTTTATAACTATTCACCTCTTCATTCATGATCTGTGTGCTTTTCGGTATGTATGTTATGTATGACAATGGAAACAGGAGCAAAAGCAAAAGTAAAATATATATATGAAACTGAAGAGTGAATCTAGAGGCTTCCTAGGGAGACCTGGCACGTGTGCTAAGCCCTCGGCACGCGCAAGCCCGGCTTGGCCAACACCCCTCTCCCTGGGCCCCTCTCTGCAGACAGGCTGGCTCCCAGGGCCTGGGCACTCAGGGTGCCCTAAGGGTGCAGCCACTCTGAAAGCAGGGCCATCAAGTCACCTGAGGCATGCTTGGCGACGCTTGCAGGTCCTCTCCAATATTCAGTGTGACCGTGAAGGGAAGGAGGTGGGACGGTGGATTTGATGTTAGCCAGACTCCCCAGCCCCAGAGTGTGGTGAGTGGGGGGAGCCTGCAGCCATAGCCCTCATGAATGGCACCCCAAGATGCAGGCGGCGAGATCAGACCGTCCCATATCACGGTCCTGCCTGCAGAGATGCCAGGAGGGGGGCTCCCGTGGGGTCCTGGGGCTCTCTTGCCTGTCTTCCCAGGGGCCAGGAATGGTCTTGGGGGGTAGTCCCAGCATCCACCCCAGGGGCCCTGGCCTGTACCTAAGCCCCCCGCGCTGTCCCTGTGGAATGGGCCGCCCTTTCTGCCTGAAATTGTTCCTTCCTCTTAACTCGTTTCTCCTGCTTGAGAGACTTGGGGCTACCTTGGCAGGGAATGGGGTCCCTAGGGAGCAGGGAGGCCTGGGTGACCTTGGGCTGCCCATACATTCTCAGACCCACCGTCGCCCACACCCCAAGGCGGGAGCCCTGGGGACGCTCTGTTCAGGCGAGCAGGGACCTTGGGGTTAGGGTGGAGCCCCCTGGGCCAGGGGTCCCAAGTCAGGCCCCCGTTTCCGAAGCGTGCTGGCACTGGGTGTGCCAGGCGCTCGTGAATCCCGTCTGTACACAGTGCTGCCCGGGCAGCCAGCATGGGGGGCGGCCGGTCAAACAAGGCGGGGGCTGGGCGGACTGGCAGAGCCGGGAGGGCGGCCGGGTCTGAAACTCTCAGCAGTTTATCTCGGCCACATTGACGCAGGGGCTTCGGGAGGGAGGAGCCAAATTCACACGTGGCGTACGCTCTCCGTCTCCACCAACCCTCCCCATAATAATCGGGGAATAAAAGGAAAAGGAGGCAAGGGCTCCGGGGACATTAGAACTGGCACCCCTCCTCCCCCGGGCACGTCCCGAGGCCTTGCCCACCTCCCACCTGTCCAGACCAGAGTGGGGAATTTCTTTCCTGGATGTCGAGTGTGCTTCTCAGGGCTCACCCTGGGGTTGCTGAGAGGCTCTGGGGACATTTGCGCCCTGGTTGGAGGGGGGCCGAGAGCTAGCACCAGGCGTGGGCCAGGGGCCCACACAGCAGCCTGGCCTCAGGGCGGGACAGATGCCACATGCCGTGGGCAGCTCTCCCACTGTCAGAGGTGCGAGTGTTGACTCGGCACTCACTGAGGGTCTCCAGAGGGGCTGGGGCCCCCCACCTACTTCAGACCCCCGAGCCTCCCAAAGTTGACCTCGGTTCCTTTGTTGGAAATGAGACAGAGCTGTCCTGGGAGAACGGGCTCCAATCCTGAAAGCCTGACCCAGCGTGGGGGTCTGTGGGGTGCCCCAAGGAAGAGGGAATGCCCCCTCGGTTCTGGCTCCATCTCCCTGCTGGACCTGGCGCACGGCTGGGGCCCACCCACCTCTGCAGTCTGTGCCCAGCCCATCAACCCGCTGAGTGACCCCAAGAAACTCAGAAATAGCACAGCAGTGTGGGGCAGCCCTGCTGGGAGGAAGGGGAGACCCCATCTACTTCAACACCCTTGGGTGCCCCCCTTTCCCCCCATCCTCAGCCTTCATGAACTCGAGTCTCCTCGGTCCAAGGAGGCAGGAGGGAGACAACCCAATGCCAGCACCCCCTTCCCTTCAGATGCACCCCAGTCTCATGGAGGAAGCAAACGTTAATGGGAGGCACTTAAAATGGAGAGGGCATCAGTGTCTCCTTAACTGTCTCTGGCTGCACAGAATTCTGAGACGCGATAGAAGGTAAATCGTTTGCTTTCCAATTTTAAGCTGCACTTATCCAAGCGCGATCAGCCTTCCCAGAGAGTGGTGGAAAGTACCAGGGGCTGCATGCTGGATGGGGGTGCCCTGGTGCTCCCTAACAGGATGGGCACGGCGCCCCATTTCATTACGGGGAGACAGAGCGCCCTTTCGCAGGTTTCTGGGTGTGACAGCTTGCCCCTCACTCCCCTGTGGGGGATCTCCTGCCTGGAGGATGCTTGCCCTGCTCTGGTGATGGGACCTGGGGTGACCCTGGGGTGACTCTGCTGGGGAGTGAACCCCAATGGGGTCCTTTTGGCCGGCGAGGGCTCTGCTCTCCATGGCCTGGAGCTGGGGAGGGTGTCACGGAGCATCCTGTCTCCCACTGGCTCAGCCCCATGACCCAGGCACTCAGCCCCTCCGAGCCTCAGTGTCCTCCTGGAAAATGGATGTCACGAGGCTGGAGTGGGGAGAACCCGAGCTGACGCACTCCAAGCATAAGCACCCAAACCCCCTCAGGAAGCCCTCTGTCCTCCTGAGCCTCTGGGGGCCATGCCCTCCATCCCTGGCCGTTGGCAGGGCCTAGCCTAGCCCAGGACCGACCCAGCCCAGAGGGGGAAGAGCCACCGGTATTGGAATGAATGAATGAACGAATGGATGATGACAGATTGGAGACCAGACCCCCAAAAGCCACTGTTGTCTGGCCAAGGGGGGCCCAGGGGAAGTACCTAGAGTCTCAGATATTCCCCAAGTGACGCTTCTCTCCAGGAACAGCCATCCACCTCCCGGGACCCCCTCTGGGGGCTTCTCTGCCCCCCACCCCCCTTCTTGGCCCAGGGTGGCAGGCCCTGGGCACAGCTCCCAGCAAGGGCGATTCCCGCAGAAGCCAAGGGTGCTGGGAGCCCATGTCTCGAACCTGTCTGAGGTTCTCATCTCCAAACCCTTAATGTGAAGATAAACGGATTCGAAAGCCGCGCCTCCCCCGAGCCGTGTGAACATGGGGCGTGGATGGGGAAGGAGTGCCGGGTCTGACACGGCGATGCGGTGAGGTATTGCTTTCCCTGATACGTTTAATGTGTAATTTAGAAACATATCATCAAAACGGGAGAAAAAGGGAAGAGCCTCTTAAATAACTCCAAAAGACACTCAGCTCTGCAACCACGGGCGTGGGGTGCCGAGGGCAGGCTGTGAACACAGGCAGATGCTCACCCCGCACCTGGAGTAATTGGATTTGGATGGATCAAGGGACAGGGCGCTGGAGGAAGGAGAGGTTCTCTCTTCCCAGGGTGGGGGGCGGCCAGAGGGTGCTGGGGTACCCCTGGGCTGGGCCTGCAGCCAGGATGCTGGGTCTCCATGGTGGGGAGGCCCTAGCGGGGCGCCGGGTGGGGGCAGGATGGAAGGCACATGCAGACAGACAGACGGGCAGGGTGGCCCTGCTCCCTGAAGGCCTGGGGACAGGGGCACTTCCGGCATGTGTGCCCCTCTGCTACTTGGCGAGCTGGCAGCGGGCTGCAGGGGGCTTTTGGGGATAACACAGGCTCCGCCCTGACATGTCTGGGCCACGTGGGGCTGACCATCTCCTCTTGGATGGGGCACTGCCTTCCCCAGCAGTGGGGTGGGGGGATCCCCAATCCATGTCACCGTTCTAATTCCCCACCCCACAGGCAGGAAGGGGTGTCAGAGGACTGCGAATCGGCTGAGCCCCTCACTAGCCACGGGACCTGGGATGCAGCCCTGCTCCTGATTCTGCAATGCTGCGGGGCTGCCCTGCAGAGCTGTGGGTACCCCGTTCCACCTCAGTGGTGTGAGGACCCAGGGGGACACCTGTGCTAGCAGTGCCGGGTGCCCGGCTGGCGTCCCTCTCCCTTAGTGCGGGTCTCTGCCTGACAAGGAGCTGAGGGCAGAGGGGTGCTGGGGTGGGAGGGAGGATGTCAGGGCCCATGGGGCTAGTTGAGAAACACCACATCCAGGCCTGGGCCCACCCGGGTTCTCCAGTCACCAGCCCTGCTGGAGCCAAGGTGCTGCCATTGCTTGAAAGCTCCCAGGGGTCTGGATGTGCCACAGGGCGGAAGCCCAGGTTTGGGGGCTGCTGAGCGCCTGGGCACCTGGGTGGGTGTCACCAGGCTGCTGTCGGCTTGGCTTCACCTCAGGGCTGGAGGTGCAGGGGAGGCTCCTTTTCCAATAATGGGGAGGCCTCAGGCATTTGAACTGTGATATTTCCCTTTTCTGGGGTTTTATCTTCGTCAGTGTCACCCTTTTCCCCAGTTAAATGAAGCTGCTGACCTCGCGGCTCAGCCCGGAGAGGCAGGGACCAGAAGCAGTGGTCAGCTCCCTGAGGGCTGGGCACAGAGGGTGCGCCTGGCAGAAGGGGCCTGGCCGGAAATGGGACCCCTTTGGAAGCCCTCACTCCTTCCACACACCTTCCCTCATTCCGGCTCCTTCTGCCCAGTCCCTACTGACCCTTACACTCCCGCCTTGCAGGGATTGCCCTGCTGCCCCTGCCTTTCCCCAGTTCCTCGAGGATTTCCAGCATGGACTCCTAGGGTACATGGACTGAGACACCCCGAGTTCTGGTGGCCTCTTGAGGCTGTCTGCTCCTGCCCTCCTGCAGGCCACGTTCCCCCCGCCGTAGCCTGCATGTCGCTCTGAAAACACAAGTGGCTCATGTCTGTCATGTCCTCTGTGTCCACACCCCTCCGTGCTTCCCACCCCACAGAGAAACCCCGAGTCCTCACAAGGCTGCAGCTCAGTCACCCCTGCGGCCTCGTCACCTCCTCATCTCCCCTTGGCTCTGTCCCCTGGATCTGCAGGGGCCTCCTGGCCGTTCCCCAAATCCCCCTGAGCTCAGCCGCCTCAGGCCCTTTGCATGTGCTTGTCCCTGCTGCCCCCCAGGAGACTCCACGGCCCGTTCCCTCACTTCAGCTCCCAGAGGCCCCTGCCTGGCCATCCCGTCCGCTCCTTTGCTGGCCATCACTCTGAAATTATATTACAGGCCCACGATCCATCTCCCAAATCCATAAAGCTCTAAAAACCAAAAGCTTGTTCATAACTCACTGGGTGGCAAAATGACCCGACAGGAGGCTATTTATAGTCTCTGCCCCCCTCTCTCGCAGCGGATTTTCATACATTTTGCTGCAGGATGTTAATGCATTTGATCACGGGGTGCTGCACTGCACCCTGCTGGGGACGTCACACGGTACACGGCGCACGCACTGTGTGACATCTCTAAACTTCAGTGTCCGGATGCCTCAGCAGGGTTTCCGCCCCTCGGCTCCTCCGACACTGGGGGCCAGGTTGTTCTCTGGGGCATCCAGGGCGATGCAGGATGTTTGGCAGCTTCCCCGGGGTCTCCCCTCCAGATGCCAGAAGCCCCCCCGCCCCCATGTGGCAACCCAAACTGCCTCCAGACCTTGTCCGATCGCCCCGGTTGGGAACGTCTGGCTGAAGCATTTTAAATTAGGGACTGTGGCTCTCTCTCTACTTGTCACACTGACATGGAATGTAAATGCCTCTGGGGCAGATGTTCCATCTCTTTGGTTTTCTGGGGTGTCCCCAGCACCCGGAGCAGTGATGTGGTGAGATGTGAACATGACATGTTGTAGCCCCAACTCCCAGCCTTGGATAAGGAGCCCTTACCGGGAAACAGGGTCTTTGGAGAGGGGGTGAGGCTCAGATGAGGTCAGACGGGATGAGGATGGGCCCGAAACCCCGTGGCCGGCGACTTCATAAGAGAAGGGAGAGGGCGATCTGGACACAGAGGCACAGGACAGACACACAGGGAGAAGGGCAGGTGACGGCGGAACAAGACCGTGGTGCTGTGGCTACAAGCCAGGGAGAGCCAGGGGACGCCGCGGACCCCCAGGAGCCCCCAGGAGCTGGAAGAGACCTGGAAGGAGCCTCCCTGGAGCCTCCAGCGGGAGCACGGCCTGCAGACACCTTAATTTCGAACGTGAGGCCTCCGGAACCACGAGGGACGAAGCTGCATTGTTTTCCAGCCACCCAGTTTATGGTGATTTGTCATGGTGCCCCAGGAAACTGATACAGGGGTCTATTGCAGAGCGGGCACTTAATAAATAATTGTTGCATAAACAAGTGAAGGATTCTGTGGTTGCTCCAGCAGGCATCTGGGGCCCCCACCCCGAGGGCTTATCAGAATGCGCACCCCCCCCCCGCAGATCTCCCCGGCAGAGGTGGACACCTGCCCCCGTCCTGGCTGTTTTCCGACGATGTGATGCCACCTCCAAGAGGTCGGGGCGGCTCCTTTGTCCCACCAGGATGTCTGCACCTTGCTGACCTCAGACTGTCTATCCACAGAGTGGGGACAAGCTTCCTTGCCTGCCTCTGGGGAGACGGTGACTTAGGAATCGTTACACATCTGCTCCCTGCGTACGGGAAGGACAGAGCATCCCCGGGAAGCCGACAGGAGACCACTCCTTTGCCAGAGCCATTGCCACCCGGTGATGGGAATAGCCAATTCCCCGCAAAGGAGGCCCCGGCTTTCCTGAACTGCAGAGCAGGTGCTCCAGCTTTGGGGATCAGAGCCAGCTCCCCTTCTGCTGTTCAACTCATTAACTGAAAGCTACCAAAGAAACAAATGCTGGAAAGCCCCTCTCCCCCCAACACCGAAAGCTAACAATAACCGAGAGGTGATCCTAAAACAGAGAGCCATCTTCCTGCCGTGCCACGCTTGTCTAACGGGCTACGCAATCCTGTTTAACCCTATGTGACCAAGCAAGAAAAATAGGGGAGATGCTCCTGCCCCCTTGTGACAGGGAGGGAAACTGAGGCACAGTGTAAAGGCTGTTCACAGAGCCCTCCAGCGCAGAGTTTAAACTAGAACTGAGATGTTTGAACAAAGCAGCGCTCTGTCCGTACAGAAAGTCCCTGGCAAGGGGAGGGCGCTGCCCAGTGTGCCCGGCGAACAGCCCGGGTCCCACGGCCTTGTCCCCAGGTGCCCCGCAGTCCCTCTTGGCCTGTCCCTTCCCTGGGTGTCTGCCACTCTCCCGGCCTGGGGTCCACCTCGCCTCCCATCTCCTGGCGCCCGGTCCGGCCCTTGCTGTTTCTGTACTTTCTCCAAATTAAAAACCCATCGCTGCCCCTTCCTAGGTAAAAAGAGTTAATTTTCAATTCGAGTGTGTGGGAGGGTGTCCCTGGGGAACCGGGTAATGAAGCCGCTAGTGCTGGTTGCAAAACAAATAGATAAATCAATGTTTCAATTTTCTCCATGTGTGAGAACGGCCGCCGTTGCTTAGCAATTCAGAGAACATCACTGCAGCCCCGCTGGGCGCTGGAAATGCGGCCAGAGCCGCTGGAGTGGGAGCCACGTTAGGACGCCCCAACCTTCCACGAGAGACCCCTTCCAACCTTGTGGTGGGCTGAGCTGTGTCTCCCCAAAAGACGGGTCAAGTCCTAAGCCCAGTCCCATGAGCATGACCCCATTTGGAAATAAGACCTTTGAGGATGGCATTGGCTGAGAAGAGACCAAACTGGGAAGAGGGGACCCTTAATCCAATCCTACTAGTGTCTTTGCAAGAAGAGAGAAAGGGGGACATGGTGTGCGACAGAGAGAGAGAGGGAGGGAGGGGGAGAGAGGGGGGGGGAGAGAGGGAGGGGGAGATGGGGAGGGAGGGGGAGGGAAGGAGGGGGAGAGGAGAGGCTGTGAGGTGGAGACTCTGCTGAGTGATGCTGCCCGAAGCCCAGGAAGCCCGGGGGGAGGCGCAGGTCGGACTCCCCTCTCCGGGAGGAAGCTCGGCGCTGCCATAACCCGGGTTTTGGACTGTGAGACGATTGATCTGGATGAAGCCGCCAAGCCTGTGGTGCTTGGTTCCGGCCGCCCTGGGAGACTAGGACAGGCCCATCTCCTGCCCCTCGGTGCCCAGGTCACAAGGGGGCGGGTGGGCTGGAGTGCGAGCCCCCCTGGCACCAGGGCCACCAACAAGCTGGTCCTCATCTCCTGAGCGAGGCCCTCTGACCCTTTGGGGCTGGCCGGGGGCCCCGGAGGAAGAAAGGGGGGCTGCCTTCCCGGGCACAGAGACCCCGTCTGGAACCCTGTCTGAGTGTACGGGTGGTGCTTTGCTGAGCACTGCATGTAGCTTACTTTACCCAATGACCTTTCTAGAAGCTTCTGTTGTCATCCTCATTCTACAAGGGAAGGAACTGAAGCTGGGGGAGGGAGGCTGCTTGCCCAAGGTCACGGGGTCAGGCTGGGTGTTACCCACTACGCTTCACCGAGCACTCCATGTCAGAGGGTGGGGGCATCTGGGTGGGGTCAGAGTACCCAGGCCCCCGGGGTCTGTGCAGAGAGTGAACCCCAAGTTCACCTCCACCAGCAGCCCAAGCCTGGGAGAGGCTGCCCGTGGCAGGAGGGTCAGTCCTCGGGGCCCCGGGCCATGGACCTAGGGCCTGGAGCCTGTGTGGCTTGGGTGTCACCATGGATGAATGGTCTTATGGGTTCTGGCAGGAAGCTGTGTCCTGCCCCCCAGCCGGCTGCAGCACCCCACGCCCCCCGTGCAGGGAGAAGGCGCTTCGCAGGCTGTGGCCCCTGCGGCCTGGCTCCCGCCTTTTCCCCACCTCCTCTAAGGAGCCCCCCCACACGCTCCTCTCCTCCTTCCCGCCTCTCACAAGGCCCACCCCAATCCCCTGGCACCTTCTGGGGTCCCACAGGAACCTGGCAAATCCCAAAGTCTTCTCCCGCGACCCTGGCACCCAGTCTGACCACGTGGGAGGCACTGCCACTTGATGGTGGGTGCTCCATGTGGGGATGTCCTGCCAGCCGCCCAGCCCACAGGAAATGGACGGGGCTCTCGGTGGCCCCACAGTGTCTGCTGTGCCGTGGCTGACATGGGCCCACCACGGCCCCCACACCTGGAGCCACAGCCCCCCGGCCAGTCTTCCCACCCCTCCCCCCCGTGCACCCCACATTCACAGGGCTCCTAACTGAAGGCCCCCCCTTCTCCACTTGCCACCTCCCCATCTCCAAGGCCCACCCCGATGCCCCCTCCTTCCCCACACTTCCCCAGGCCACCAACGGGAGGGAGCCAACCTTCCCCTCCCTCCTGGCCCCCACTGGCTCAGGTCACGGGGCCCAGGAGCTCCCAGCCCTGGGCCTGGTGCAGGGAAGAGGCCCCCAAATCCATGTGGGACCTGATGGGACCCAGGCTCGTATCAGCTGAGCAGGCCCAGAGGTCAGGGGGCTTCCCTCCTCACAGTGTCTGGATTGAATCATGTCCCCCACAAAGACCTGCTCAATTCCCAGCCCCATCTGGGGGATGGACCCTACTTGGAAATGGGAGCTTCGAAGATGTGGTGGGTTAAGATGAAGCCACACTGGAGCACAGTGACCCCCACCCAGTATGACCGAGTCCTCACAGAAGTCGGACACAGACAGAGGGACTGTCACACCGGGATGGAGGATTGGAGGCCGGGATTGCTGGCAAGACGCGGGGAGCCAGGAAGGCAAGCGGGGAGCCCCTGGGCAGGTGTCGGACCTCCCTCCCAGAACCGCCTGTTGCTTTAGGGCCCCGGCCCGTGGAACTTGATTACAACAGCCTTGGAATCAAGACACACAGAAAATGCCCCTGCTTGGCTGCCACGTCCTAGACCCCAAGAACTGCCCCAAGGCCAGCGACGGAAAAGGAAGCCATGGTTTTCCAGAGCCCTGTCCAGAAACTTAATAGAACCATCTGGAACTGAGAGCCTGGCTCTGCCACCCAGGGGTGCCAAGACCTGGGAAATTTTCTGGACACTCTCAGCCTCACTGCCCCGGTCGACGCGGTGAGCAGCAGGGGCGCCCCTTCCGGTGCTGGGGCGAGAGGACTGGGCCACGTGGCTGCCCGGGGCCTCCATAGCGCCCACAGCTGCCGCCACCCTGCTGCTGCCTCCTGGCTCTGGGCTTTCTGCAGGCTGTGCCAGGCTGTTTCAACTTCTCTGGGCCAGGCTGGGCCACTAGCCAAGTCACAGAAGATCACCCCAGGTGCCCCCAGAAAATGCCAGTTTCTCGGGGCAAGTCCCCTCTCCATCCTCGCCCCAGCTGCTGCCACCCTGTTCCTTGGCACCCAGGGCTCAGCTCCCTCCTGATGGCAGGGACAGGCCTTGCTCCCACCACTCCTTGCACACCCCTGAGGCTTCTGCACTCATGGAAGGCTGTGCTCCCAGGATGTAGGGAGCCAGGGGTGGTGGCGGGAGCCCTGCTGTCAGGGGATGGGCTGAATGCCCTGCACCCTATTTCCAGGGGGCATGGCCATCCATTGCCATGGAAACAGGGGGGAACCTTGGGTCCAGGAAGGCAGGTGAGCTGGCCTTTCCCTGGAACCTGGCAGGCCCCAGCCTTCCCACCACTTGACCCCTGGCCTTGGGGCAGGTAGACTTCCTAAGTTACTCGGAGGCCTGGGGCTGGGGAAACGGTGGCACTTGGCTCTGCTCTTGGCCTTCGCAAGTCTCCAGGGTCTTGGATGGTCCTTTGTGAAATGGGGAATTGAGGCACACAGCTCAGAAGAAGGCCACATCCCTTCCCCCAGCTGGAGAGCACCATTTAGCATCTTTCCCAGACAAAGTGTCAAGGGAGATGTTAGCAGGTGCGTGCAGAAAAATAAAAATAAAAGAGAGAGCTTTATCAGGGTCTCTTGAAAACAGTGGTTCCCTAGGCAAATGAGTTTAGGAAACAGCACAAAACATTCTCCCCTCCTTGGGGATTTGCAGTGTGATGTTTTCACATTCAAGGGTCTGGGAAAACCTGTTAAGTTTTGCTTTATCCAGTGTTTCCCACACTCCTCTGACCATGGAGCTCTAATTTTATGGAACAGAAAATAACAATGACTTTGAAATATAGTTTTGGAAATGATGCTTTAGCCCCAGGGTCAACAAACTACAGTGTGTAGGGCAAATCCCGAGTCACCTGTTTTTGTCAATTAGGTTTTACTGGAACCCAGCCACACCCACTTATTTGCATATTGCCTATGGCTGCTTTCCTGTTACAGAGGAGAGTTGAGTAGTTGAGATAGAGACCCCCAAAACTGAAAATACTTACTCCCTTGCCCTTTAAGAAAAAATGTGCAGCCCTCTGCCGCAGCCTTATGGGACCTCTTTGAAGAAACGCAGGCTGGTGTGGGTTTCAAGAACATTAACCGAGTTTTATACCACCAGGAAAATTTGCTGGGGGGAAAGAAATCTGATGCTAAAAAATGCATCTCTTGTATTCCTAACAAAATCCTGGGGCTTGTGAAGCTTCTGGAATGTCTGGGCTGACGGGGATTCCATGCAGAGGGCTGTCACTGAGAGCTGCCAGAGCAGGGGTTCCTGGCGTGTCACAGCCTCCCAGCAGCCACCTGCCATCAGGAGCTGGGCCTCACTTCCCGGCATCCCTCCGGTGGAGTCGGGCTGGTGGAAGGTGAGCATGGCCTGCTGGGAGAGGTGGGGACATCTCCCCAGAGCTCCTGAGTCTTCAGATAAATAAATAAACCTGGCCGGAGTGACTCTGGAGCCTGTGGGCAGGCCTTGCTGTATGCACCGGTCAGCTTCTGGAGTGCCTCAGGATGGCAGCCAGAGGTGACAGGGACCAGAGAACCTTCTCCTCCAGCCTGCTCATCTCACAGCTGGGGAAACCGAGGCCCAGGGAGAGGATGATGCTGGCCTCGTGGATGCTTCCCGTTTATCAGTTGCTATGTCCTGGGCTGCTGCGTTCTTAGTAAATTCAGCCCCATTCAGGAGCTATGAGGCAGAACCTTCCCTGCAAGCGCCGAGACATGTCTGGAAACATGTCCACTTTGAAGGACTCCTTCCCAGGCTCACATGTCGAGCTCATGACCCCCAGCCTGCAGCTCAGAGCCCTGCACATGCAGCATCCTTCCCTTGGCATTTCCTTTAGGGGGGCACCTGTGTGGGGAGCTCCCACCCCTCAGCCCTGGTGGTGGCCAGAGCCGGCCCTGCCCTGTCTGGGCTCTCGGTCTTCCTGGAGAGGTCCCGGGTGGGGGGGGACACTGCTTCTCAGAGAGGGGGGCAAGATGGGTGTGTGTGTGTGTGTTTCTGTGTGTGCCTGCTGGACCTGGGAACACAGTGACCCCTTGTTGGGTCAACTTGTAGTCTGTCACTTAATAGGCATCCTGGGGTAAATAGCACTCCCCCAAATTCCTATCTGCCCAGAACCTCCAAATGTGGCCATATTTGGAAATAGGGTCTTTGTAGATGGAAGTAGTGAAGATGGAGCCATCCTGGATTAGGTGAGTTCTGAGTCCACTGACGGGGCCCT
Organism: Bradypus variegatus; assembly: GCA_004027775.1. Lineage (NCBI taxonomy): Eukaryota > Metazoa > Chordata > Mammalia > Pilosa > Bradypodidae > Bradypus > Bradypus variegatus. The sequence goes on from PVKY010000190.1 coordinate 32,099, forward strand.
TAAATGAAGAGGAGGCCCAGGGAAGACGGCCAGGTGAGGACGAAGGCAGAGGCCACAGCCAAGGACAGCCAGGAGCCACCAGGAGCCACTAGGAGCCAGAGAGGCCCGGGGTCGGTTCTCCTGCCAGGAGGAGCCAACCCTGCCCACATCCTGTTATCAGACTGCCACCTCCGGAACTGTGGGGGAGTGGGTCTCTGGTTTTAAGCCACCCAGTTTGCGGCAAGTTTCTCTAGCAGCCCTGGGAAACCAAGAGAGGGGATCCAGTCCCATTCCCAGAAGCCCAGCAAGCCTGTTCCAGGATGGCAGGGAAGCAGCTGTGGGAACCCCAGGCTTGGAGTCAGGGCCTCTGCAGCTGACACGAGGGTGCACTTGCCCAGCCTGGGGTTCCTGGACCTTCAGTGGGAACAAGGAGCTGCCTCCTTGGGGTGAGGGGTGGCTGACGGGAGCAGCTGCCATCGATACCAGGGCACCAGGGCCTTGTAAGCTTCCCAGTGCAGCCCAGCTGCAGGGTGGTGATCTGAGGGAACCGGCTCTGGTACCCCAAGGGCTGAGCAAAGCCTCAGCAGATCTTTCCTCTTCAGCCTCTGTCAATCTTTGGGGTGCTCAAGATACCCCACCCTGCCCCGTTCCTAAATGTCCCTCCATTAGGCTGACCCAGTGCAAGGATTTGAGGCCTAGTCTAGGGAGAGCCCACTAGAACTGCAAACAGGTATATGGCTTACTAAGACATTGCTTCCCAGAGGAGAGAGGGAGGGAGGACGGAGGGAAGAGGGAGGAGGGAGGGAAGGAGGATGCAGGGAGGATGAGCATCTGGACAAACAGCTGGAGTACAGACATGGTTTCTCTTAGCCCAAGCCCTGCCAGGCACCCCTGATGGCCTTTTATTTTTGTCTCATTTTTCTCCTCTGTCTTCCTCTATGAACCTTCCTTCTCTTTCCAAGATGCAGAGGGGAAGGGGAAGGACTTACAGGCCAGGACTGGGGATTTCACCTTCCTACCCTACAGATAGAGCTCTTTTAGTCCTCATAACATCTGGAGAGACCATGATGACCACCTCTGTTTTGCATTTGAGGAAAATGAGGCTCAGAGAGGTTGAGGTGCCTTCTGAGGCTACCAAACCAGTTCACGGCGGGGGGGTGGGAAGCTGGGGTTGTGTCCCCTCTTTTGACTCCAGAGCCGGGGCCCTCTCCATCTCTGAATTCTGTGGATCCCCACCATGACAATGCTGATCTTCCTTCCTGGGGCAGGGGGTGGTGGAAAGCGGAGGTATGGCCCATCACTTCTGCCAGTGACTACCCTGGGGGCTGGGGTCCCCGGCAGGGTCTGTGCTGACCCAGCAGGAGCCCATCAGGACCTTGGCCTTGGTGGACAGGGGCAGTGCCAGGCCCAGAGCACAAATGGGATTAATCAATCAGCAAGGCAACCCAAGCCTTCCACTTTCAGGACAGAGTTTAAAGGTACTAAAGGAATCCCCTTAATTAAAAACCAATGTCAGGAAATTGGCAGCTGGACCCAGGCAATGGTGGAGCTAAGACAGATCTGAGAGACAAAGCAGTAGATCTAGTGGGAGAGATAATAACTTAAAGGACATAACTTTCCCAAGACGGGGGGAGGGGGAGCAGCTCAAGTGGCTGCCTTCCTTCAAAGAACTCAGACCCAAGGGGCTGGAAAACCAAAATCCCGCTTGAATCAGCCATGCCCCTGGCAGGGACAGGGTCTGTGTAGAATTAAAGGCACCTGTGACACCTCTTTACACCTGTGGGGAGCTGTGGGCTGACAAGCATCACCTGTTGGACAGGATAGGAAAAGCACCAAGTCTAGAAGCTTCACAGAAGGGTCTGACAACTTGCGGGGTCTCAGTCTCAGGGAGGCTCCATACCTTCCTCCTGAGACCTGGGCCTCTTATGGACTGGAAAAATCTGATTGGGGTTGGTCATACCTGGGGAGATCCTCTCCCAAAAAGATTACATAGATGACCAGAAAAACAAGAGTTGAAAAATTCTGTTCAACTAAACATAGTTGGAGATCTAGAATAAATTGAACTGATTGCCAAAGAACAAATAGAGAATAAAGCCAACCAACAAGAAAACCCTAGGTAAAAGAGTGAAAACGAGTTCCTGAATAAACTCATCAATAAAATCAGATGCCTAGACAGTTAAAAATAATAAGCCATTCTAGGCAACATGAAAATATGGACCAGCCAAAGGAACAAATTAACACTTCAACTGAGATACAGGAATTGAAATAACTAATTAAAGATGTTCAAACAAATCTTCCAAATCAAATCAATGAACTGAAGGAAAATGTGGCAGAAGAGATGAAAGATATAAAGAAGACACTGGGTGACCATAAAGAAGAATTTGTAAGCTTGAAAAAACAAATGGCAGAACTTATAGGAATGAAAAGCACAATAGAAGCAATGAAAAACACAGTGAAGACTTAAAGCAGGAGATTTGAAGAGACAGAAGAAAGGATCAGTGAACTAGAAGACAGGACATCTGAAATCCTACACACAAAAGAATAGATAGGGAGAAGAATGGAAAAATATGAGCAGCTCTTAGGGAATTGAACAACAAAACGAAGCACATGAATATATATGTTATGGGTGTCACAGAAGGAGAAGAGAAGGGAAAAGGGGCAGAAAGAATAATAGAAGAAATAATCATGGAAGATTTCTGAACTCTGTTGAAAGACAAAAAATTACAGATTTCAAGAAGTGCAGAATACCCCAAACAGAATAGATCCCAATAGATCTACTCCAAGACACTTACTGATTAGAATGTCCAATGTCAAAGACAAATAGAGAATTCTGAAAGCAGCAAGAGAAAAGCAATTGATCATATACAAGAGAAGCTTGATAAGACTACGTATGGATTTCTCTGCAGAAACCATGGAGGCAAGAAGGCAGTGGTATGAGATATTTAAGATCCTGAAAGAGAAAAACTGCCAACCAAGAATTCTATATCTGGCAAAATTGTCCTTCAAAAATGATGGAGAGATTAAAATATTTTCAGACTAACAGATACCAACAGAGTTTGTGAATAAGAGAACTGCACTACAATAAACACTAAAAGGAGTGCTACAGGCTGATAGGAAAAGACAGGAGAGAGAGGTTTGGAGACAAGTGTAGAAATGAAGACTATCAGGGAGGGTAAAAGGAGAGAGACAGAAAAAATAAGATATGGCATATAAAATCCAAAATCCAAAATGATAGAACAAAGTACTGCCCTTACATTAATAACATTAAATATTAATGGATTTAGCTCCCTAATAAAAAGACATAGACTGGCAGAATGGATTAAAAAACAGGACCCATCTATATGCTGTCTACAAGAAACTCACTTTAGACACAAGGACAAAAATAGGTTGAAATTGCAAGGTTGGAAAAAGATATTTCATGCAAAGAATAACCAGAAAAAAGTGGGAGTAGCTATATTAATATCAGGCAAATTAGACTTCAAACATAAAACAATTAAAAGAGACAAAGAAGGACATTATATATTAATAAAAGGGACAATTCATCAAGAAGACATAGCAATCATAAATATTTATGCACCGAGCCAGAGTGCCCCAAATACATGAGGCAAACACTGACAATACTGAAGGAAGAAGTAGATAACTCTACAATAATAGTTGGAGAATTCAACACACTTTTATCAATGGATAGAATACCTAGACAGAGGAACAATAAGGAAACAGAGATGCTGAATTGGATGATAAATGAACTAGACTTGACAGATATTTATAGAACACTACACCTCACAACAGCAGGATACACATTTTTCTCAAGTGCTGATGAATCATTCTCTAAGATAGACCACATGTTGGGTCACAAAGCAAGTCTCAACAAATTTAAAAATATTAATATTATACAAAACACTTTCTTGGATCATAATGGAATGAAGTTGGAAATCAATAACAGGTAGAAGGTCAGAAAATCCACAAATATATGGAGGCTAAACAACACACTCTTAAAGAAACAGTGGGTAAAGGAAGAAATAGCAAGAGAAATTAGTACATATCTTGAGGCAAATAAAAATGAAAACACAACATATCAAAACTTATGGGATGCAACAAAGGCAGTGCTGAGAGGGAAATTTATTGCCCTAAATGTCTTTACTAAAAGAGAAGAAAGAACAAAAATCAAGGAATTAACTGTTCACCTGGAGGAATTAGACAAAGAACAGCAAACTAACCCCAAAGCAAACAGAAGGAAAGAAATAACAGGAAAACAATAGAGAGAATCAACAAAACCAGAAACTGGTTCTTTGAGAAAAATCAATAAATTTGATAGACTCTTAGCTCTGCTAACAAAGCAAAGCAAAACAAAACAAAACAAAAGTGGATGCAAATAAATACAATCAGAAAAGGGAAAGGAGACATAACTACTGACCCCACAGAAATAAAGGACAGAATGAGAGGATACAATGAGCAACCATATGCTAATAAACTAGACAACTTAGATGAAATGGACAACTTCCTAGAAAAGCATGAACAACCAACATTGACTCAAGAAGAAATAGATGACTTCAACAAACCAATCACAAGTAAAGAGATTGAGTCAGTCATCAAAAAACTCCCAAAAAACAAAAGCTCAGGACCAGATGGCTTCACGTGTGAATTCTACCAAGCATCCAAGAAAGAATTAACGCCAATCCTGCTCAAACTATTAAAAAAAAATTGAAGAGGAAGGAAAGCTACCTAACTCATTCTATGAAGCCAACATTACCCTAATACCAAAGTCAGACAAAGATGAAAGAAAGAAAGAAAGAAAGAAAGAAAGAAAGAAAGAAAGAAAGAAAGAAAATTATGGACCAATCTCTTTAATGAGTATAGATGCAAAAATCCTCAATAAAATACTTGCAAATTGAATCCAACAGCCCATTAAAAGAATTATACACTATGACCAAGTGGGATTTATTTCAGGTATGCAAGGCTGGTTCAACACAAGAAAATCAATTCATATAATACACCACATCAATAAAAAATCAGAGAACAGTGTCCAGGGCCCAGGCTGAGGCCTCATGCAGACAACCTCCCACCCCCAGTGATCACTGACACCTTGGGCCAGCTCTCAGCACATGCACAGACTGGCAAAGTTTGACCTAAGCTTCCTTCTATAGGTCCTCTGTGCTTCCTCTCCCCACCCACCCAGCCTCTAGGTAGCCATGTTCTCCCAGCCCTCACATAAAGGGCCCTGATTCATATTACAGTGTAAATGACCTACAGCTGAATATGGGAGCCCTCTCAGGGAGGTGGCATCTTATCAGGAAGCAAAATCAGAAGCTAGGGAAAAGAAGCTCTCTCCACTGGATTTCAGGATTGGGCTAGAGGAAGAAGGCAGAGCAAAGGGGGTGGAGGTCCTGCAGGGATGCTTGGACTTCACACAGCATCTACCAGGGGAGCTCTGCTGTCCTTCCCTGGGTCTTGGCAGGAGTTAGCAAGGCAGCACTGAAGCCTTGCAGGATCCCTAATTATCAAAGCAAGAGCCATTTTTTATTTTTTGTAAATAGACACATTTTCTTTAATAAGTCAGGGAAATAGACACATGGGCTTAAAAACTTTTCCACTAAGAATTAAAATAAAAAGATTAACCAGAGCAGTTAGCTGAGTTGGAGAGCTGGTTTCCTAGGTGTATAAAGTACTCAGGGACCTAGCCATGGGTGCTGGGATTGGGGATGAGTTGAGAATAGGGACTAGGGGCTGCTTTGGGGCAAGCATGGTGCGATGGTGATGATGACGGTCATGATGATGATGATGGTGATGGTGATCATGGTGATGGTGGTGATGGGGGTGATGGTGAGAATGGTGATGGTGATGATGATGATGGTGATGGTGATGATGATGATGGTGATGGTGATTATGGTGATGGTGGTGATGATGGTGATGATGATGATGGTGATGATGATTATGGTGATGGTGGTGATGGGGGTGATGATGCTGGTGATGGTGATGGTGGTGATGATGATGATGGTGGTGGTGATGGTGGTGGTGATGGTGATGATGGTGATGGTGGTGATAACAGTGATGATTTTGATAATTTGATGATGATGATGATGGTGATGATGATGATGATGGTGATGACGGTGATATGATGATGACGATGGTGGTGGTGGTGATAGTGATGATGATGATGATGGTGGTGGTGGTGATAGCGATGGTGATGACAAGCATTTATTGGTCACCTTCTCTGGGTCAGGCAATATTCTAAGAGCTTTCCACGTATGAACTCATTGAGTCCTTGCAACAACACATTAGGTGTATTATCCCCGTTTTACTAACATGGAGATGGGTGCTGAGAGGTTACGGGATGTGCGTGGGGCTGCACAGGTACCAGTGGCAGAACCAGGCTTTGGTCTCAGGCAGTTTGGGGCCAGAGCCCGCCCTCTTCACCTTCCTGCCTTTTGATGGGCAGTGAGTGAGCCCAGGTGAGTGAGCCCAGGATACAATGCAAAGCCTAGACCCAAGGCCCACAAACCTGACTGCCTGTCACAGTCACCCAAGCTCTTGAGAAAAACACAGATTCAAGGCCCCAGACCAGAATTCTGCAGCCAGTGCCTGGGGATGGGCATTTTCCATTAGCTCCTTGGAAGATTGCAATATAGCCAATCCAAGACCCCAGTGGGGAACCGTGGGGGGTGCCAACAACTTCCAGGTAGTTAGCTGTGTACAAGGGGAGTAGGGGGCAAAGAAGGTATGTCTCAAAAGTACATCTCCAGTCCATCCATTTCCTTCCAGCCCCACTGCGGCCACCCCACCGTGACCGGCACAGCTGCAGCAGCCTCCCATGGGTGTTAGAGTCCACTCTTATTTTGCAACCAGCCATGGGTCCTGCCTGCCACCCAGCAGCCCAAGTGAGCTTTTTAATCACACACCTGGGCAGGTGGCTCTAACCGAGGTGCACCCGTGCCCTGCCCCTCACGTGCAATCCTCACTCCTGCAGGCCCAGCTCGGCCCACCCTACCGCCCCCACCCCAGTCCTCATCGCCAGCGCCTCCCCTTGGAGGGCCCAGTCCCAGAAGCACCCGCTCTCCCAACCTCAGAGTGCCCTCCCCTCCTCCTCCGTCAGGTCTTGACGGAAACGTCGTGCCCTCAGAGGCCTCCCCTGACCACACTATCAGCAGTGGGCCCCTCTCCGCATTCTTCCCCACCCGCATTGTCCCTGTCACAGGCAGCCACGTGGCCACCCTCACTTTGTTTATGCCACTCTTGTCGATGCTCAGGGCCTGCTCTGTCCCTGCCCCTGTCCCAGGCACTGGCAGGAGCCGGGAGCAAGGGGCGTCTCTGCTTTCAAGGACCTGCTATTTTTGTTTGTTCCTGTCTTTCATAAGGAACATAAGGTCCACCAGGACAGAGCCTTCTTATACCCACAGAGGGGACACAGAGGGGGCACAGAGTGGATGGAGAATGGGCACAGAGAGGCCACAGTGGGGGTACAGTGGGGGCTTAGAGGGGGCACCGAAGGGGCTCTCAGGAAACCCATAGGATGAATGACCGAGTGTGAGACCTGCTCCTTGTGCCGATGGCACAGCTTTGGGGCTGGAACCTCAGCCCTGGTGGGTCTCCCCCTTCCCCCTGCCCCTCCCCCCAGAGGGAGCCCATCTGTCAGGGAAGGGGTTCGGGCAGCAAGCCTTGGCATTCACCCCATTGCCCTCCTGAAGAGAGAGGGAGCTGTGGCCGAGAGGGGGTGAGGCTCTCTGGGTGAGGTGCAGGCTGAGAGGGACCCTGGGTGCCCCTGTCCAGGCCCCGAGGGACGGGCTGAGGACCGGGCCTCTTACTGGTTTCACCCATGTGCGTGAAGCCATCACCCTGAGCTTTCCTTGGAGGTGCTGACGGTTGCTCTCTGTGTGTCACCTACTCCGGGAGAGGGGAGGTGAGAGGGGGCCTGTGGGAAGTTTGGCAGGAGCTGGGCTGGGTTCTCTCTGTGTTCTGTGTGGTGCCCAAACTCAGTGGGTGCCTAATAAGTGGTTATTATTAATACCCAAAGCAACCATTTTTACGCGAGGCCTGTCTCCAAAGACCATTTATGTACTTAAAAATAACCTTAATTTTGCCTCTGTCAACATCTTCCAGAGATAGGGTCAACTCTTTTCAGTTTATAAATGGCAAACTAGGTCAGAGAGGGACAGTGGGTACCTGGAGGTCACACAGCAGCCCAGCCCAGCTGGTCTACAGCCCATGTCTCCAGCCTCCAGGAATACACAAAGACCTCCCTCTTTCTTTGTAAAGCAATTTCCAAGGTAAAACAAGCTAACAAGTCAAAATAACCCCAAACAGGCCCAGGACTCCTCTGCTGAGCCTTGGCCGGCTGAGATCAAAGGGGGTTCGAGGGAGGTGTGGGTGCCGGCCCTGCCAGCCCTGCCCCCTGAGGGGCTGTGGAGCCTGCAGCGCTGGGCACCCAGCCAGGGAAGGCCCAGCTCCCTGCATGGACACCCGTGGGAGCCAGGGTTGCCTGGGGCCCAGGGAGCTGGGTCTGCTGCCACGAGACGGGGTCCCCTCGGCCGGCACCCCCAAGGCCCTGCAGCCTGTTTGACCTCGCCCCCACTGGCCCAGGGCAGGCCTTTTACGGTGGATGTGTCTTCTGTTCCAACAGCCCCTGTGGAAGTGGGGGGCATCCAGGCAGCACAGGGTGACCGCAGAGAGCCCCCGCCTGCGCTCCTCACAGACCACCCTCCCCGAGACTCCACCCACCCCCCCAGCTCCCCCCCTGCTCTCCCTTCTGCTGCCCATGGCCCACAGTTCCCTCATTTCTTCTTTCTTTCCTCTCTCCCCTTCTCCCTCCTCTCTGTCCCCCACTCTCTGTGTCCCCCTCGGTCAGGCCTTCTTCACCCTCCCTCCCGGATCTCATTTCCTTGCACTGTTTCTTTCTCTCCTCCTCCCTGTTTCTCTCTCCCACTCTTTGTATCTTTTCCTCTTCTCTTTGTTCGTTGTCTCTTGCCTGGGGTCCCTCAAGCCTCCTCCCCCAGACTCTCTTTCTACTGCCTGGTTTCCCCTTCCCCCTCCTCCCCAGCACAGTTTCCCCTGCACTCGCACCTCCCCTGATCCGGCCCACACAGGACACTGTGGGCAGGAGGGCGGCAGAGCTGCCTGGATGTTGGCACGCTGGGGGCCACACTCGCACACACTCACACACCTGCACACACACGCGTGCATACCCTCATACACGTACACATGGGCAAACATGCATGCACACAAGGTCCACACGGATTCACACACAGAAACACACATGCACCTGAGCACATTACATGCACACAGCGCTTGCACGTGCACACCCACACACGCACACACACACCCAAACCCACACACGCGTGCGTGCAAACCCTCATACACGTACACATGGGCAAACATGCATGCACACAAGGTCCACACGGGTTCACACACAGAAACACACATGCACCTGAGCACGTTACACGCACACAGCGCTCACACGTGCACACCTACACACATGCGCACACTCTCACACATGCACATGCATGTGCACACACACAGCATCATCTCAGTTTGGTGCATGGGGCCATCCCAGGTAACAGAAGGTGCGGGAGGAAGCTCTGGGGTGGCAGTGGGTGCTTTACCAAGCCAGCGTATGGATAGACGTGCTCTCAGCCATTGGGTGGGTGAAGACACTGCCCTCTCCAATTAATTTCACCGCAAGGTGCAGAAAGTAAACACCCGCGGCAGCTGCCCCTCCTGCGGCCTCGAAGTGCCCTAACAAGTCACATCGGCGGCGATAATCCCGACAGCACAGGGTCCCCGGGAACAGGGAGATTGGAGTTGGGTCAGCGTCTCCTGGCAGACATGGCACCATTTTCAAGACAGGGACACCAGCCTGGCAGACGGGGGGACGGGGGCTGAGCCTGCCCAGCCACCCTGGCCCCTCTCTCCATTTCAGCCAGAAATGGAGAGTCGGGGGAGGACCAGGCTGGGGTTGGGGTAGTGTGGGGTCCCCAGGAGGGGACGTGGGGCTGGACAATCCTAGAGAAGCCTCTGGAGGTGCCTGCCCATTGGGACCGTCAGATAGAATGACATCTCTGCAGAATAGGATCTACCTTCAATTCGATTCACCTCGTTTGAATTCTGAAACTTAACACTGAAGGGTACCTACAGATAGTCACCCAACACCTCCATCGACAAGTCCAGGCCTCCCCGTTTCCTGCTTTACTTTTCCGTGCAGTGCTTACCACTATCTAACATTCTGCACAGGTGCTTAGTGCTCGTTTCCTGTGTCTTGTTCTCTAGAACGGCAGCTCCACGGGGGACGCCCACAGGGACAGGGGTTCTGGTCTGCCCGGCTCTCAGGGCCAGACCATAGTGGGCGCAAAACAAATATTTGTTCAATGAATGAATGAACCGCTATTGTACAAAGTTAGTCACTTAATCTCTCTAGGACTCAGTTTCCCCATCAGTTCACAATAAGATGTGTGAGCCCAGAACCCTGCAGCCTCTCTGCATGGACGGAACATCACTGTCACCCTTAAAACCATGAACATACGCTACAGCCGGGTGCAAGTGCACTGAGCGCTGCCCAAGTTCAAATCCGCGGTCCGACTGCAGAGCCAAGCCTCCGACCTTGTTAGGCGAAAAGAAAACGTGCTATTGCTACAAGGGCTGGGGGAACAGACCGGTTTCCAAGGAGGCTGCATAGGCGCCCCCCTGCCCCCCCCATAAGGAGCCGTCCAGGCAAGGCTGGAAGTTCATTTCCAACAGGAATGGAAGGTTCTGCGACAGACCCCGGCGTACACTGCTGGAGATGGCTGGGCCAGATGGCATGCTTAGCCTCAGTTGGCCCTGAGCTCATTTTACCCCCATTTGGGAGGGAAAACTGGGGAGGGACAGAAGTGGGGGTTGCTGGCCTGGGGAGATGGGATGTCACTGTTGTCCTCCCTGCGGAGGGGATGGGTGGGGGCACTCTGTGGTCACACTGCGGGGTGGGAAAGACAGGCCACTGCAGGAGCTAGCTGCTGAGCGTTCTTTCAGGGAGGCAGGGCTGGGGTGTGGGGCCCCCAGAAAGCGTTTCTTTGATGGGCCTCACAGCCCCAGACCAACTCAGCTGGGGTGGGTGGGCCCCGAGCTCCAGCTGAACTAGGGGAGTAGGGGAGTCCTTCCAGGCCCAGGCGGCTATTTATAGACCACAGGTAACTGGCTGTGGAATTAAAGGGCCAGCCACCACCGCGCCCGGGGTTTGGGGTGCCGGGGAACAAGAAGCAGGGGGGTCGGCTGGCTGACCCTGCAAGGGTTAATGCAGAAGACCTGGGGCTCCTTCTCCCACCGTGAGTCCAGCAGCCAGCAGGAGTCAGAGAAGCCACCTCAGCAACACGGTAGAAGAGCCTTTTCAAACTGCCTGGGAGACACCTCCGGGAAGGAGCAGATAACGTTTCTGGGAAGTACAGGTAGCCTGACAGGGGAGTTACAGCAACCTGTCAGGGGTGCAGGAGCTGTCGGGGGAGCGGGAGAGGCGCAGAGCAGCTGCGGGAGCCGCAGAGCCACGCAGCCAGCAACTTAGATGGATGCGGAGCCCAGGCAGAAGTTTCCGCGCCGCTAGCAAACAAAGCTTAAATTATCCAAACTGCCATTGCGTTTCCAGTCTGCTGCTACAAGCTGCTGATATCAAACTGAGTTATGCCTCTAAACTATGCAGAAAAGTGCTGAATTAAACAGCTTAGTGCCTTTACATATTCAAACCAAGGCAAAAGACCATAAACTATGCTGAGGAACAGTTGTCTAACATACATTCCTTAAGGTTGTTGTTGTCGCAAGACTGGATTTTGGAGGAGCCGAGAGCCCTGGATGTGCGGCCTCAGGACCGGGCAGCTGCAGGGGGTCAGACGGGGGCGGGATATCAGGGGGCCCCTGAGCTTCTCCCTGGAATCCCATCCGTGAACTGCTGTGGCCAGGACCCTTTGAGGGGGGACATCCAAAGAAAACCTGCCGGCTGCCCTCTCCAGCTCTGCTGTCCTCTGCTATGTGACAGAGAGCGCGGGAATGGGGGCTCAGGCAGGCAGTGGAGATGGGGGAAGTAGACCCCAAGTGTCTGTGAGTGCCCCGGGCCTCCTCTGGGCTGGGGTTCCTGCATTGCTTAGAGTTGATTCTGTCTGACCCCCGGGCAGTTCCTGCCTCCTGCCATATCATGGCTGTGCCTGGGGAGGGCACCTGCGGCCGTGCCCACCGAGCCAGAGCTTTGTGCAGGTGGTTCAGCCACCTCCCCGTTCCCCAGGTCTCATCCTGCCAGGGGCTGTCTCTCCTGGCTGGCATGTGCCCTGCAGGAGTGGGAGCCCTGTGCCAGCCGGTGCTGAGTGACCCCCCAAGGAGGGCTCATGTGCTCTCACCTGCAGCCCACCGGGCTCTCTGCTCTCCCTCTGTCCTTCCAACACCCTGGCCAAGGCCCTGGAGGCTCTGGAGCTGCTGACCTCAGCCCTGGGGGCCAAGACGGTGGCAGAGAGGCCCGAGGAGACGATGCTGGTGAAACGAGGTGGGCGCCTCCCTCCAGGGCTGGGGTGATGGGGAGAGAGAGAAGAACTTCACCCACCCACCCATTGCCCCTCAAGAAACAGTGGCTGTGCCCGGTGTGCCAGGCGTCATTTGGAAGGTACAAAGGTGAAGATCCTGTAAAATATTAAAGGCCTCGCCTGGGTCCCACCCTAAGAGTGTAGGGTCAGGACTTCGGAGCCCGACTCTGTCCTTCCCCAGTTTTCATCTGTCACCCTGCCTTGGGGCTCCCTGCTCCCCGAGGTCTCTTGGGTTGGACTCCTGGGTAAAACTAGGGTGCAGTGAGATGGGCACCCAACTCTCCTTCCAGTCCCCCAAGCCTGCCTGGACCTGCTTCTCCATGGCCTCAGCCTTCCCTCGTTCCCCTGTCCCCATCCAAAGTGCCCACTGTGACTCCTCAGTGGTATCACCAGCAGGGCGATTGGCCACGTAATTTCATCAGTGTCACTGGCCCTGGTGGTCTTAAAGCAGAACCCATCGCATCACATGCCCATAGCGCCCTTGGCCCAGCCAGGCCTGCCTATCCCTGCCTGTCTGGAAGACCCTGAGGGGCTGGTTTGCAGGCAGCACCCCTTGGGTCTAACCCAGACACAGACCATCCCATTTCATTCGCTGGCCTCATCTCGCACAGGAGGGAGCTGAGGCCAGGGCAGGCAAGGCCACCGCGTGTCCCAGCTCTGGCTGCCCGCCCATGCCGCGGGGTCCCGCAGGCTCCCCTTAGCCTCTGCACAGCCTCTTCCTCCTGGGAACTCCGCAGCCAGGAGCCTGGTTGCAGAACGGACCTCGGCACATCTGCGGGGCGAGCAGCCACGTCTCAGCTTCACATGGACACGAGGAGCAGTGGGGCCTGCAGACGGGAGAGGGCAGGGGCAGGCTGGGTGGCTGCAGTTAGCAGCCCTAAGGGACCTTGTGCAGGCCCCAGGCCGGCTCCACTCCTTTCTCTTTCCCTTGGGGACGAGCATCCAGGATGTGGGCAGTAGCCCCGTGCAGTGGGGACAATGTGCCCTCTGCAGCTGGATGTCAAATCCCAGGGAAGCCCATCTTCCCTGGGCCCAGCTCCCCGAGTCATGGGTGATGTCGCATGACTGTGCTTTTATTTTAAAGAGAATCTCCACACGACAGAAAAACCACATTTTCCTAAGGACAGAGAATGCATCTCTGACCCAAGAGCCCAAACGTATTCCTGAAACTCACTGGAAGCTTGACGTGTGCCTTTTTCTGGAATTTTCTGCCAGCCAGGACCTGAGGCCCCAGAGGCTGGAAGGGCAGCCTAGACCCAGGGTGGGCTGAGGGTGCTTACAGAATGGCAGTGCAATGGATCTACTTCAGTGGGGGTGCCAAGCCAGGGGCCCTGCTCTGGAGCCCCAGGGGCCGTGAGTTCCCCTGGCTCAGCTCCACCACTGGGCAGAAATCTCCATTGCAGAGCCCCCTTCCCCTAAAATGGATCTGTGGCTTTAACAGGCCCTTCTGTGCAGCTCTGGGCATGCTTGGTGCCAACACAGGACCGTGCAGCCAGGCTCCCTGCCTCCCTCTGCTCCCTGACCCTTTGATCTGAGACCATTAAAACTTCATTCCGCTCCTATTGGTAAACCATCAATCATCGTCCCCAAGCAGCCTCTGGCTTCCAGAGCCCGGCGGGGGAGGCTGGCAGGAAGGGCAGGGGGTTCCCACTCCCTCCACTGCCGCAAGCCTCCCCTCCCCTGGGGACAGCCCAGGGCTCCTAAGAGCTGGCGTGACCTTGACAAGGCCAGGGCTGTGAAGGCATGAGGCCCGAGCTGGGGTGGGGGTATTCGGGGACAGGGAATGGCCTTTGGAGGCCAGGGAGGGCTGCCACTCGGGGACCCCGTGCCCCCTGTCACATGTGCAGGCACTGCCATCAGAACCAGCTGCCACCACATTTCCGAGCTGCAGACACTGGGGGAAACCTCGTCCTCTCTCCTTGGTGGCCTCCGTGCTTCCTTACTGGATCTGACCACTGAGCCCCACTGTCCCTCTTTCCAAGGAGACCCTGGTCTCCAGGCAGGAGGGATGGGGGACGAGGCCCAGCTCTTTAAGTAGAACTCATGGAAAGACCGCCTCAGTGCTGTGCTTGCAGGATTATGGTTCTTTTTCTTAATTAAAAAAAATCCAATTAAATTATCAGAACTAAATAACGCTTGAGTCATTAGTGTGACTTTTATCTTAATGACTGCAGCTGCCGAAATCCTTTAATTCTGACGCCTCCTGCCACTGCAGCCCTTGGGCTTTGCGGATGGCAGGCTGGCCGCATGGACATGAGGCGGGAAGGTGGGGAGTGTCCCCTTGCTTGTCCCCTTGCCCGGTAGGGGGCCAGGGAGCCTGCTGGGTATCTGGGAGGGGGCAGGGGGGTGGCTCGGGTTCCTTCCCATCCTAGCACCTGGGCAACTGTGGAAAGCACAAGAGCAGGTCCCTAAATACACATTAAGTATTTTCCCCGGAGCGGGGAACCGCGTTGTCCCTCTGTGTCCTGGAGTTGGGAGGGGCTGCCTTGACTGTGCTGGGTCTCCTTCCCCTCTGGATGGACAGAGGGGGGCAGGTGTGCACGCTCCTGGCCCCCACCACCTCCCTACACACACACACAGAGGGGCCTCCCACCTGTGTCTCTCCTCCCCCAGGTCTGCGGCCTTGAACCCCTCCTCCCACCCCTGTTCTCAGTCCCCACGGCCCCCCAGGATGGAGGCAGCAGCACCAAGGGTGCCCACACAGCCCCGAGGGGCTTGGAAGCAGGAGACAGGAGACTGGCCAAGGGGCTTCAGGACACAGGAGGGTGGCTGGGTGGAGATACGGCGAGCTGGGCATGGACTCATCGGAGAGGCAGAGGAGCTGAGAGACTGGAGAGCCAGGGCCCCTGGGGAAAGGCTCACAGGGTGGGGGTCCGGATGCCTGCCGAGGCTCCTCCAGCCCTCTCCTCGATTTCATTTCCCTCCTCTCAGATGCCAGCAGGCAGACGGAGGGTGCCTGGGCGCCCTCTCCACCATCCTGACTCACTGGGGGTCTGCGACTGTAAGCTCCCTGAGGCAGGGACAGGGTCCATCGGATTGTCCCCGCTCCCCACCAACCAGGCCAGGGCACATAGTAAGTGCTCAATAAATACTTGGCTAATGATTGACTGATCAAAGGGGGCCATGGTGAGGAAATGGACCAAATCCCCCTTCTGAGTTCTACCATCCTGCCGTGAGTTTGTATCCCTTTAACAGTTACTTTAAAAAGCCAGGGAAGTTATGTTTCTCATTTGCTTCTCTATTGAAAAATAAAGACTTAAAAAGAAAGAACATTCTGGATCATCACAGCTGGACAAGTATCTGGTCCAAATCCTCCCAAAGAGGAAGTGATGGCTCAGGAGGGAAGGGAGAGCTGGTCCCGCTGCTCCTCCTGCCCCATCACGTTCCTGCTGGCTGCTGCGGGATCTCGCTGGGCCCAGGTCAAGGCCACTCGGTGCCCCCAGGCTCCGGGGAAGATGCGGAATATGGGAGCCCAGGAGGGGGGTGGGGCCTGTCTTAGTCTGCCACGGCTGCCGTGACAAATACCAACCAAAGAGCTGACTTAAAAACAGGAACAGATTGCCCCAGGGTTTTGGAGGCTGGAAGTGCACCATCAGGATGTCCGCAGGGCTGGCTTCTCCCTGAGATTGGAATGTTCCGGCTACCCTCCACCACATGGCGCTCTCTCTCTCTCCCTCTTCTCCTCTGGCTTCTACGTCCATGTCCAATTTCCTTTGCTTATGAGGACTCCAGCCTTATGGATGACAGCCCGTCCTCATTCAATGTGGCTCCATTTAAATGGGATCTTCAAAGATCCTATTCCCAAATGAGTCCCCACCTTAACTAACAATCACATCTCCAAGGTCCCGTTTAGGAATGGGGTCACACCCACAGGACTTCAGTGTGTCTTTTGGGGGATGTGATTCAGTCCCCAGCAAGGACTTTGGTGTATGATCAGCCTGGCTCTTCCTGAGTGACCCTGAAGCCTGTGAGCCTACCAAAGACCCTGTCTCCTCTGGCAACGGGGATGCACGGGGACACCCACATCATAGGAATCACTCCAGTGGTCGTCAGGAAGGCTTTAGAAAGTCTTGCGCCCTCCCCTCCCATTTACGGATATTCACGGCGGGTCCACCGTGAGCCCGGCCCTGCTGCCGTAGGTGCCGGGGATTCCATGGGAGACACTACTGGATCCAAGGCTCACGCACACCATGGCCTGTGCTATGAGGGAGAGGAGCCTGGGCCTGATCCTGACGCAGGCACTGGAAGGCCGAGAAGGTGTGAACAGGTGTGAGCAGGTGTGAGCAGGTATGAGAAAGTGTGAGCAGGCGTGAGCAGGTATGAACAGGTATAAACAGATGTGAGTAGATATGAGCGGGTGTGAGCAGCTGTGAGCAGCCCAAGGGGATGGGTTCCTGGCCGGGCAGAGGGAGGGGCCCATCTGAGAACCAGCCGGAGACCAGGGTCTCTGGAAATTGGGGTGGGGGTGGCACAGTGCGAGACCAGGCTGGAGAAACAGAAAGACCCTGGCGGTCTTCACCCTTAGAACAGCAGGAAGGTGTGTGCGTGGGTGTGCACAAGCGTGCGTGAGATGATCAGATGTGTCAGCTGCTGCGTGGAGAGGGGCTGGGAAGGACTACAGTGGAGAGGGCTGGGGCAGGCTCATGAGGCTGGGATTGGGGCTAGCAGTCAGGTGGAGGAAGTGGGTGGATTTGAGGCTTATTTAAAAGACAAGATCAACAGATCTAGTGGTGGGTTGATGACAGACAGTAAAAGAAGGGGTGCCCTTATGACCCCTGGGTTTAGTCTGGGTTTGGGGGACTGCGTGCTGGGTGCTTGGCTGGGGTGCCGGGGCCTGGCTCACAGTGGGCAGACGAGGAACCTCAGCTACAAGGTGGAAGGAGCAATGGCCTTTTCTGGAAGCTCTGTATGGGCCAGGGAACTTCCTGCCTGCTGCGAGGGGCAGGAGCCCACCAAGGCCCTGCAGGTCAGAGTTCCACGTTTGTGGTTCCCGGACACCCCAGCCCCTGGCTCCATCTGCCCGTGGAAGTGAAGAGAGAATGGCCCCCGGAGTTCACAGCCCCAAGTCTCAGGGAGGACAGTGAAGAAGGAGAAGGGAAGGCCGGGAGAGGGGGCTGGGTCACCACAGGAGGCTCCTCTGGCCCAGCAGGAGGCAGGCAGAGGCAGGATGGCAGAAGCGCTGCCTTTGGCTCCCTGGAGTTCTGGTCCCCAAACTCTTAGGTCCTGCCTGTCCCAAGTCATGTCACCCCTCCTAAAACTGGAAACAAAGCTCCCTTGCTTTTTGTGGTGTTTCTGTCAATCCTAGATGGTAGCTTCCTCTGGTTCCAAATAAGGGAGAGCTCTGTGGACCCCATAAAGAGACTTCACAAGCCACAAAGCCATCCGGCTCCCAGGGTGGCTCCACCT
Organism: Bradypus variegatus; assembly: GCA_004027775.1. Taxonomy (NCBI): domain Eukaryota; kingdom Metazoa; phylum Chordata; class Mammalia; order Pilosa; family Bradypodidae; genus Bradypus; species Bradypus variegatus. Next base: position 50,008 of record PVKY010000190.1, read on the forward strand.
GGCTGCTGGCCTCGCACCCCCAGGTGGCTGGGGCTCAGGCCCTTGGCGGGAGGGAAACCCCGGCTGCTGTGCTGGGGTGGGTGGAGGTTCACAGTTTACCGCGAAGCGCCAGCTTTCTCCCGGCTTCACCCCAGATTGACAGAGGAGCCCATGGCTCCCTGAGCCTCGTTCTCGCCTTCGTTAGCAGGTTGCTTGGGAAAAAAAAATCTGAAACACTCAGCTCTCAAATTTGGGCACCCACGATCCGGCTGGAGAAGTCACGTGGGCTTTTGGTCCTGAAAGAGATCTGGTTCCTGCTCTGGGGGGATGGAGCAGGTCAAAGTAAGGGGTCCCAGGAGCTGGGTCAACCCCAGAAGGCCATTTAAGCTGAAGTGTGGGTCAAAAGGGGGCGCCATGGGGAGGTTGGGAGGGGGCACGCACAGTGTTTGTGTGAGACCGCAAATGAGAGACGTCAGACATAAGCAGGCTGGGGGGAGTGGCAGCCGGGGGTGAAAGTAGGAAAAGCAAATCACTTCTACCTCACTCCAGCTTCTGTGGGCAGGGGCAGGCTGGGAAGCACTGAGACCGCACACAGCTCAGCAAGAGAGGACGCTGGGATCAGTCAGCAACGTCTGCGTGGCCGCTGAGGGATGTGCCAAGCCTGCGTCTGAGAGTTTAAGAACCGCAGTGCCACCTCCATTCCCATTAGGTGGCACCCGGTGTGCGAGGGTGAAGGGACAGAAGCTGCCGCAAGGAACTTAAATATCTGTTAGAGGATTGGCTGAAGGAATGAATGAGCCCAGGGTGGGGAAGGGGAGTTGGGGAGACAACTTCCGGAAATTCCCAAGTGCCAGGCCAGCAAGGGAGGGTGGAGGGAGGTGCCATGTTGGCAGTGAAACAGCTCTCTCGGGCCTTGAGATGGGGGGACTGGGACTGGTTCTGGACCCTTCCTTTATGTGCAGGTCGTTTTTGGCTACAGCCACCCAGGGCACCCTCAACATGCATTTCCTTCCATCTCTCCTCCTTCCAGACAATTCCCTGCAGAGAGCTCCTAATGTACCTTAAAGTACAGAACCTGAGGACACCCCCTGAGACGGGCATGGGAGGGTCGTGCTGGCCACGCAGCTCAGCAGGTTCAGGATCATTTCTGATTCCAACCCCTCTCCGTTGGTGCTCCTAGTTCAGGCCTAGGCTCTCATCCACACCAGTGATGACATTCAGAGAGGGAGCTCCCTTCTCTCTGAACCCCAAGCCAAGCTCTTGATTGCAGAAGAGAACTCCCCCTCAGAGCTCTCTGAGTCGGGCCCCCTCACTGTGCCCTGAGATGTCTGAGGAGTGGCCTTTCCTTTCCCCAGGGCGAAGGCCAGGAGTGGTACAGGGAAGAAGTTTCTCTGCTTTTTTCAGCCACCCATCGAGGCGTCCAGGAGGTATTTGCAGAGAGCCAGCTGTGCCCTGGGCTCTGCGCAAGGAAGGGGGGCACCAGAGAGGGTCAGAGAGCAGCAAATAAAGACAAGGCATGGGGCTTCTTTCTCTCCTCCCATTTTCAGTCCTTCCATCACCAAAAACCTCACCAAAACCTCCACAAAGGCAGAGGCCCTGTGTGCTCAGTCCCCCCCAGCCCCCCGCACACGAGAGCCACTCAATTACCGTTGGATGCTCGCTGTTGAATGATGTCTTTGGCTTCTCTAAAGGGCCGAGTCCCATTTCTCTTTCCCTTCCAGCATGCTCAAGGGACCCTGAGTTCATTCATTCACTAGTCATTCATTCAAGATCCTTCTTGTTGCCACATTCGGTTCTGGTGTAGAGTTCTCAGTGCCAATGTTAGCGCACCTGTGCTGGTTTGAAGCTGTCTGTGCCCCAGAAAAATATGTTCTTAAACCTAATCCGTTCCTGTGGGTGTGAACCCATTGTAAGTAGGACCTTCTGATGAGGCTACTTCAGTTGGGTGTGACCCACTTTTATCAGGATGGGTCTTAATCCTATTACTGGAGTCCTTTATAAGAGGAATGGTAGTGAGACTGAGAGAGAGAAAGCCACAGGAAGCAAGAGGCTGGACATCGACAGAACCCGGAAGAGAAGGGAGAGACCAGGAGAAGCCGCCACATGACAGTGGAGCCAAGGATCGCTGGCAGCCAGCCCCAGGACACCACGGTCTTCGGGGAGAAAGCATCGCCTTGATGATGCCTTGATTTGAACATTTACCAGGCCTCAAAACCATTAGCAAGCAAATTCCCATTGTTTAACCCAACCCATTTCATGGCATTTTCTTAAGCAGCACAGGAAACTAAGACAGTATCCCTTTGGCTCTCTGAAATCCTGTGAGATGGTGGCTGTCCCCACTCTACCTGTCCTCCGAGTTGGGAGGAGAGGGCTTCCCACCTGGCTGTAGCTAAATGCCTGCCGGGAAGAGGCCTGCTCTGTATTCCCATCGACTGTCACCTCCTGGCTCACCGTTGCCTCCTTGCGTTCACTCAGAGGCATATGGCGGTAGCTCAGTGTGATGTTCTAGGGGGCTGTGACGGGGGCCTCTTCCAGCACCTCCTCTGTAATCCCAACCCCCAGCTCTGCTGCACGGCACCACTGGGCACCCGATGTGCTCTCCTGAGCCTAAAGCCCCTGAACGGGAAGAGGAGAGCCAGGCCCCATCACTTCCTGTTAAGTGAGAAACCCCCTGGGCTGGCGTGGGCGCAGCTGGGAGGGACAGGGTGCAGAGCGGCCGAGGCCAGGAAGGGGCTAGTTCGGCCAGCCTCTGGACTTTCTCCCACCTTCTCTCCTAGTGGCTGATGCTCTGGTCCTTCCCCCACTGCTGGGTGTCAGCTGCACATACAGGACACAGGACAGGCCATCAAATGCTCCCCAGGTCTGGCTAAGACAGGCTCATCCCCTGGGAGAGGCTTTCGTGAGGATGGGGCGATGGCACTGCTCTGTCTGCCTGGCCCTGCCTCTTGCTCAATTCTGCATGTCTCGCTGCACTGGCAGAGGGCTGAGGTCAGGGGTCAGGGTCCCAGAGGGGCAGTCATGGCCCAGAGATGCTGCCTCATGCCTGTTCCGGTTTGCTAAGGCTGCCAGAATGCAATATATTAGAAATGGGTTGACTTTTTCAAGGGGGATTTACTCGGTTGCAAATTTACAGTTCTATGGTCATGAAAATGTTCAAATTAAGGCATCAGGAGGAGGATATCTTCTCTGATGAAACGCCCAAGTTTCCTCTGTCACATGGCAAGGCACATGGTAACATCTACCGGCCCCTCTCTTCTTGGTTCTGGTTTCACAATGGCTTTCTCTCTCTCCAAATGTCTCTGGGCATTTCTCTCTTAGCTTCTCTTGGTAGTCCTTCTTGCTTCTGCTGGGGTGTGTTCTTTCTAAGCTTTCTCTTTCTCCGTGAGCTCTCTTAAAGGACTCCAGTGAAGGATTAAGACCCACATCTCCATGGAAACAACATAATCAAATTTCCCACCCAACAATAGGTCTGCCCAACAGGGATGGCTTAAGAGAACATGGCCTTTTATGGGGTACACAACAGACTCCAGCCAACACAGTGCAGCAAAGGCATCCTTCCCTTGGCTCCCAAGCCAGGCTGGTGCAGGGATGGAGGGACTCTGACAGCCGTGGGAAGGGCACGTCTAAGAGCTGGGTTGACCTCTGGCCATCCCCCCTGTTCTGTGAGAGGAGTCAGATCAGGACTTGGATCCCAGCTCCACCATTTCTGTGCTGTGTGACCTCTGGAAAGCCACCAGACCTCTCTGAGCTTCTCTCTCCTCATGTATAGAAGAGAGACATACACGCCTACTTCTATGATTCGGGTGAGAATTAAATGAGAGGATGTTTTAAAAGTGTGTAACCTGGCCCCTGGCTGGGGTCTAAATTGGGGCCCCAGGCTTATGTAACTCCCCCACCCAGGAGTTTTCTGCGTTCCTGTCTGTGCTGGGTGGATGGGTCTGCAGAGGAATCATAAGACGGGGTTCCCACTCTCCGGGAAGGAAGGCCCGGGGCAGTCCCTTAGGCAGCCAGCAGCCGAGTGCAGGGGGCGAGGCTCTGAGGGCAGGGGGTGAAGGCCCAGGCCCTGCTCGGGCAAAGGCACGGGGAGAGCCAGGCTGCTCTACATCCCCACCCGGAGTGTCGGGAAGCTTCCTGAGCCAGAGGGTCCTCCAGTCAGGGGAGAGGGCACCGGGAGTCTGGGCTGAGGGTCTGACCCAGTGGTTACGGAAAGGCATCTGTGGTGGGCTGGACTGTGTCCCCCCAAAAGACACGCTCAACGCCTAACCCCAAGGCCCATGACTGTGACCTCATATGGAAAGAGGGTCTTCAAAATGTGATTGGTTAAGGTGAGGCCAAACTGGATGATGGTTCTCCACATCCATTATGCTAGGGTGGTAATAGGAAGGGGACATTTGGACACAGAGACAGGGGAGAGACGGCCACGTGACAGCGGAGGCAGAACTCAGAGGTGCTGCAGCTGCAAGCCAGGGCGTGCCCAGGACTGTGGCCACCCCCCGCGGCCAGGAGAGGCCAGGAAGGAGCCCCCTGCAGGTCTCAGAGGGAGCACGGCCCTGCCACACCTTGATTTCAGACTTCCGGGCTCCAGAACTGGGAGACGATGCATGTGTGTGGCTTTAAGCCAGGGGGTCTGTGGTACTTCGTTACAGTGGTCTGGGGAAACCACGTCAGTGTCCCTTAGTCGGGCCTTGACACAACTCAAAGTGTGTCCTGTTGCAAATGGAGAGAAGGGACTAGGGCCTGGGAGAGAGGCGGGTGGCTCCCTTTCCTGTGCCCTGCCCCCTGCATGCATGTGCACACATACACACACATGTGTGCACACATACACACGTGCACACATACACACGTGCACACATACACACGTGCACACACACGCACATGCCCTTTAGCCCCATGGTCTTTGTCCAGCTTCCAGAGTCCACTGTGGCCTCAGGATGTGGCGATCACCCCCTGCCCTTTCCACCTTCTCCCCCTCAGGCAGGTGGGAGAGACCCAGGGTGGCCTGGGGGTGAGGGGGGAGCTGCAGTAGAGAGAGGAGGAGGAATGAGTTGGAACCTGGTGGCTCATTGTGTCAAGCCATTTCCCTCCACAGGAGAGTAAAAGTCACAGCTGGCCTTTCCACATCAATCCCGTCTTTCCTGGAACCTTTAGATGAAACACCTGGGCACAGGGCAGCCTCGCAGCTTCCCCATCAGGAATGTGACAAGGACCCATTAAAATGAACTGAGGGTGTGTGTGAGTGGGGGGTGCTCTACTGTCTGTTGGCCCGTTCAATTGAAGGATGTTTTTCTGCCCCCCTAGTTTCCCTCTGAAGGAAGCCAGGGGGATTTCCTAACGGGGAGGGGGCAGACTCAGCGGGTTCTTTCCAGTGGAGTCAACAGCAGGGCCTGGGAAGGAGAGGGCCGGGTGAGAGAGAGAGGGCATCTCTTCTCCGGGCTCTGGGGCAGGGCCGTGCTCCAAAGGGGAAAAAGAATGGGGGGAGCCCCCAGGCTATACTTCCACCCCAGGACCCCCAGGCCTTCCTCTCACAGCCCTGGGTCTCCAAAGAAGAACCCACACTGAATACCCCTCTTCCCGTTAACCCTTTGCAGTCTGGCTGCTCTTCCTTCTGCTCTTTGCACGTGGTGGCTTCAAAGGCTTCTGAGTTCAGAGCCACACGATTCAGCTCAGTTCTCTCCCCACCAGCCTCTGGGGTGCCTCAGCCTCACCTCAGCCCCTCCTGGAATCTCGTTCTTGCCTCCATTCCTCAGAACTGTCTCCTCATGACTCTCCCCCTGCTTCATACACCCCTCCTTCTCTCTCTCAGATTCCTTCCAGACCCTTCCAGCTAGAAGCTACTCCTTGCTCCTCCCTCTTATCTCTGTGTCTTTCTTGTTCTCAACTGTCTGCTCCCCCATCAGACGCTGGCTCCCTAAGATGGGGACTGGCTTTTTCTCTGAGCACGAGGTCCCAGCCTGGGTGCCTGCATGCAGTCACCAGTCCCTAAATGTTTGAGGAAATGAAGCCCACTGACCCCAGCCCTGCACTGTCACCCCGAGATTTTTCTTTTCTCCACAGCAGCCATCACTTTGACATGCCATAGTGACTTATTTTTTGCTTCCTGTTTGTCATTCTCAACCAGAAGGAGTTTTTATTTTATTTATTTATGCATCCCAAATGTCACTTTAGAAAAATGCCCAATTTACAGTAGGTCCTCAAAAATATTTGTGGGATGAAAAGATTTAAGCTAAAGCTGGACAAATCCACAGCTACTTTTTATCCAAAGCACATTTTCCACATGTCTCCTTCTGCCACTACCTGGGGCCAACCCAGAAGGAAATAAAAAAAAGGACACTGAGAGCCCCAAGTAGAAGCCATTACATCCTTCTTCTTTAACCAGCCTGGTTGGGTGCTTTCCCAGGCTCCAGAGACGGGTGGCGAACCAGAAGGGAGCAGGTGGAGGAGATGTAGAAGCTATGGGTGTGACATTGATGAAGAAGATCGAAAAACACAAGAGCAAACCGAGAACTGTGCTCTCCACTACCCAATACTTAGGATGACCAGACACCACCCAGTTTATGCCTGCTGTCCCCATGTAATCGCTCATGTTTACTCATTGTAATTAATTTTCTCTCTCAATTATTAATTATTAATTCTTTATCAAATTATGTGGTCAGCCGATCACTATAGTGCTCATATTGATTATCCTAAGTCAGGGGTAGCATGTGCATTGTAGGCTGCTCCACACTTCCTGTTCCTGTGTCCACAGTAGGCATTGCTAATCAATTACATCTACCCTTTCCCTTGACCTGCAGAGAACTTCAGAATCCTTCTTAACACAGCATTCCAGGCTTATTGGTGGGTGAGGAGGGCATTCCCGTGGTGGGGTGGCCCAGCAAGGAGTGTTAGGTCTTGAACAGGGGGAGGAGGGTGTCCACATGGGGGAGGGGATGGTGGTGGAGATGGAAGACTTGTTATACATAGAGAGACTGATCAAAGATCAAATATGTAAGGGTGTTAAGAATAACAGGAGACGGCTTTCTTAATATCAGAGAAGGGAGTTACAGATTTGGAAAGGGAGAAAATTCTCTGGTTTTGTATTATAGTTGGATATATTGAAGTGAGCTAATGATTTTCAACATACCTACACCTATATTTTGGTGTAAATATAGATGTAAATGTGCATATGTGTATAAGTATATATATCCACTGAAGAACTTGTGAGCAGTGATACCCCAGTAACAATGAGCACCCCCACACCCAGATCTTGGCTTCCAAATACCATTATTCACTAAAAGGAACTAGGGTTCTTTGGAGAAAAGGACTGATTCCAGGAAAGTATAAGGTGCTCCTGGAACATCTTGTTAAGAAAGAAAGGAAGTGCTCAAAAAATGATGGACACATGTCAAAAGGACACAGAAGCCAGCTTGAATGAGCATCCACTAACCAAATCAGAGATAATTTGAGCATCAAAATAAATAATGATAGTAACAGACATAATCCATTGAATAAAATAGGAAACTGTGAGTCCATAAAGGTATAAATAAAGGAATGAATGAATTAGAAGTCTGATGAGCAATGGCATATCACATAGGCTCAAAATACCACTCCACAAAATACTTATTAACTAACTCACTCCAGAGGGGAAAAGAGGAACTTTGTGGTGAAGCTTTGCAGAGAGCACTTTATTTAAGTGGTCGAAGTGACCCTCTCAGTAATGGGTGAAATGGAAACCCTGCGCCACCTGCCAAGATGCCACGGGAAGAAGCTAGCATCCATTTGGTGACTTGCATCTAATCACCAGGAGACATCACCCAAACCCAAGTGTAAGGACAGTCTACAAAATAACTCGTCTGTAATCTTCAAAAGTGTCAAAGTCATGAAAGTTAAGGAAGGCACAAAGTACTCTTCCAGACCAACATGACTCCTGAGGGTGTTACGTGATGCTGACGCTATTGGGACAACTGGCAAACCATAAATGAAGACTGAGGATTCGTTGGCAGCAATGTATCAGCATTAATTTCCTGATTTTGAGGGTTCTCACAGGGTTATGTAGGAGAGTGTTCTTGTTTGTAGGAAACATCCTCAAGTATCAGAGGGTAGGGAGTGGGGGATATGGGGCATCAGGTTGGCAACTTACTTTCAAATGATTCAGGAAAGCTTTCTTTGAAAAGTGCTTCTACTTTTTAGTAAATTTGCGATTATTTTAAAATTTAAAAAGAAAAAAGACAATTAGAAGTTCGCAGAAAAACAAACCAAACAAAATAAATGCATAAGCAGCTTATGATTCAAATAAAAAGCATAAAATGAGACATGAACAACGGCAATAACATATGTTTTGGTGACATATGCAGCGATATGGAGAATTTTCTTTGGGTGGCAGTTCTCAGACTCAGTAATTCTGGGCATGGGAGGAAATTGTGCACTGATTTTTGATGTTTACTGGAACGGAAGGCAAAATGCTTCCCAAGGACCCCTAATGGTCAGAGACAGCTTTGACTCCTTCACACCACCAGGGAAGGCCCTTCCACAACCAGGATTAGTAACACAAAGCAAACATGTGGCACCTCTTGATAAGAAATTATTAAGGATTTCAAGATGGCAACTCTGCATTAAACCAAGCATGGGGTCATCTGCGGCTGCCAAAACTGCCCACCAGGAGGCCAGTCTCCTCCATAACATCCATCAGCAGCTACTGCTTTAAGAACATGCCCGTTTGTAACACTCAGAGATGAGAGGAAAGAGTTACGTACAAGGATGGTCATGAGAATATTATTTATGATGCTGAAAAGTGCAAGCAATATAAATGTCCAACAAAAGGGAATGACTAAATAAATTACGGTATATCCGTAAGATGGAATATTATACAGCCATTAAAAACTGTGTTTGAGGAATATTGAATGACAGGGGAAAATGCTGTGACCTAATACGAAGTGAAAAAGCAAATATCAAACTGCATATATATATATATCATATTACCAATTTTGTTAAAAAATACTCACATACACATGAGTATAGCAAAAAGACTGGCAGGGTATACACTAAAATATAAACAGGAGTTATCTCTGGGTGGTGGGATTATAGGCAATTTTTATTATCTTTTTAATAGTTTTCCATATTTTATAAATGTTCTACCCTGAGCACATCTCATTTTTATGATGAGAAAAATATTTAAAATGTTTAAAAATAATTTTTTCATTAGTTTTAATGAGCTTGTTTTGCTTGTGTAATTAAAAAAATTAATAAAGGAAAAAATAAGAAGAAAAGGCCATTCATTCAGCTGATATTTATAGAGCCGAGCAGGACCCAGTGTCTGTGAGCCAGGCTGGAGGGGCAGTCACGTGAGCATAAACCGTGTAATTTCTGTGTTTCAATGGTGCATGCTGGGGGAAGATATTTGTTAAACATGTGACCGTTTAGTAAACTATAGCTTAAAAAGCAATGGCAGGTTCCAAGTGATCAATACCGGACTGTAATAATTTCAAGCAAACAGAGATTTATATTCTATGCACCTTGGACTGTAATTACTTTATTCTTCTAATATACTTGCAGACGCTACTTTGTTTTCACTTAAACCAATTTGCTTTATTGACCCAATCAAGTCCTGTGGCTATGATATCAACCCTTCTCCCATCCTCTCACTCAGCAAACACCGTCCCCATCAATAATTATGACAAGGGTGGTGATTTTCCCCTCCAAGCAAAGACGACATCGATCAGATCTGTCTAGAGGTGGCACTGCCCTGTCCTCCCTTCTCCGGGGGGCTGGGGGAGAATGGGCAACGAGGCCAAGTGCCAGAACACGAATTCCAAATAGTCCACACATCAGAACTGACTGGAAGGAAGGAAGGCATGAGAAAGGGTGGTGAGGGAGGGAGGAAAGTGAGAGAAAGAAAGGGAAAAGGCAGGGAGAAGAAAGAAGAGTGCAGAATCTGGCCAAATACAGGCGGAGCAGCAAGGGAAATCACCTTGTCCTCCTCACCACAGCCCTGAGTGCTCTTTTGGTGCAACCCAATTTGCAGGGTGTCCTGCTGCCCTACCTGCACCCACGTCCTGGTCCTCCAGGCCAGTGAGCCCAGGGCAGGCTCAGAGCGACTCAGCCGGGCGTGCTGCTAGCCAAAGACCAACGACCCGCTCCCTCCTTGGGGTGGCAAAGCAACTTTTACTAATCAACAACTTCATTAAACTTCAGAGAGGGAGGTCAAAGCCTCGATGATTTAGTCAATTAATCAAGAACTAGAGTTTCACTTGGCATCCAGATCTTAGCAATAGTTTGCCTGACCTTTTTTGACTGCATAACTGTCCCTTAGAAGCTTTTAACTTATAGCATTTTTCATCCTCAACTGGTCCATGGGTTCCCACCCTCACTCACACGGGAAGGGCCAGAAACTAGAGCTGTGCGTCCAGGTGGTGCCAGCGCAAAGCCGAGGCAGGAAGGAGGGGACTAAGTCAGCTGCACTTACATGTGCCTCTGAGGAGGGGGACCCTGAGCACTTGGCCAGGGCACCGGAGAGCGGAGCAGACGCTGGGAAGCTGCTGGGGCCACCGTTTTGATAGCTGGGGTGGTGGGAGAGGAGAGACGCTCAGCCAGGAGCTCAGGGGTTTGTGGCAAAACTTGGGGTTAGTCCTGCTCTTCCGGTGAAATTTATTCCCCAAATGAGCTCACCCTGACTAAGCCCAGCCCGGGCTCTAGTTCCAATGCCGCGTCCCCCAGGGCTGGAGTTCTTGTATGTTCTCCATCCACCCTCCACCCAGCCCCTCATTTAATTAATATTTATACATTGAGTCCCAAATATAACCCAGGCACCGTTCTAGGTGCTAAGGACATCATCACGAACCAGGCCACGGCTCTGCCTTTAAGAATTCAAAGGGGAGCAGAAGGCCCAGATCACATCAGTGGAACCCCAGCACCCAGTAGGCCCGCACAGGGTTCAGGAGGAGTCCAGAGGAGGGCACGGCTAACCCGCTGGATGGAAAGCTTCCTGAAGGAGGCAGCATTCTAGGCCAATTACGAACGAGGAATAGACGTTGGTAAAGGTGTGCCCAGAAAAGGGGGCTGCTCGTGCAAGGGCTGCCTGATCCCCTTTCCAGAGCCTCGGCTCCAATGCCAGCCTTCTCCTGCCCATCTAGGACTCCCTTGACCCACACGCAACCTGCCCATCAGGGCTTTCTCACATGGCTGTGCAGGAGCCGCTGTCCCTGAGCTCTGCCCTCCCATGTCTGCCTTTGTCATCCCTTGCCAGGATTTCTGGGGGACCTTGGGGGTCTGCTCAGCCACACAGACACATGCATGGGTGACTAGGCCAATGACGCCGAGAACAAGGGCATCTTAAGTGGAATTAGCTGGACAATGTTCCACTTTGCACGTTAAACAGAGAGGAATCAGGTTGCCTGCATTGTGCCATGCACACCTCCAGGGAACGCCATTCCCATGTGAAGTGATGTGGAAGTGTCTCCTGGAACAGCACAGTGCCTCGGCCCCAGAAAAAATAGCTTCCATTCCCATGAAGAAATATGCTGCGCACATTTCTCTTGCAACACATGGCCCTCTTCCTCCATCTTTCATTTCCCACTTTTGGAAGAGACCCGGGGAGAGGGAAATATTTCTCTAAGAAGAACCATGGTGCGGATGCCACGAGAAGTGGCCGCTGCCCCTGGGCCCGGGCACCAGGGAGATGGCGTGGGGTGGCCTGGGGAGCCAGGCAGTCCACATCCCATCTCATGCGGCTGTGGCTATTCGGCAGCTCCTGCCCGTTGCCGCCACACAGGGATTATGCCAAGTGAGCCCACGTCTTCCAGTTTTTCAACAACAGTCAGTCTGAGCTGTTGTGAAAAATTTTCAAGCTTTTATAAGTTGGCTCAACTATAAAATGTTATACAAGACAAACACGTTGGATTGCCTGAACGTCCCAGGTTGGTGACCCTGGCCCCCCAGGGTGCAGCCCTGTGGATTCAGAGAGTGGGCCCCTCTGCACCGATGCTCTGGCTACCACCTGTTCTGGCCACAGCTGGGTGGGGGGCTCTGTTAGCACTGGGGGCCCAGCTATTCTCACACGTGACCTCTTTAAGAACCCCCACCCCGACACTGCGAGCAGAGGGAGGCCCAGCTTGGCCGGGTCTGAAGCTTATGCAAGCTTTTTAAATTTTTAAAATTTAAATTTTTAAAATTTTTTAAACTAAATTCAGTTTTTTTAGATATATTCACATACCATACAATCATCTATGGTGTACAATCAGCTGTTCACAGTACCATCATATAGTTGTGCATTCATCACCTTAATCTATTTTTGAACATTTTCCTTACACCAGAAAGAATCAGAATAAGAATAAAAAATAAAAGTAAAAAAGAACACCCAAATCATCCTCCCCATCCCACCCTATTTTTCATTTAGTTTTTGTCCCCATTTTTCTACTCATCCATCCATACACTGGGTAAAGAGAGTGCGATCCACAAGGTTTTCACAATCACACTGTCACCCCTTGTAAGCTACATTGTTACACAACATCTTCAAGAGTCAAGGCTGCTGGGTTGGAGTTTGATAGTTTCAGGTATTTACTTCTAGCCATTCCAATACACTAAAACCCAAAAAGTGTTATCTATATAGTGCATACGAATGTCCACCAGAGTGACCTCTCGACTCCATTTGAAATATGTCAGCCACTGAAGCTTTATTTTGTTTCATTTCACATCCCCCTTTGGTCAAGAAGATATTCTCAATCTTGTGGGGTCTTTTACAAAAAAGAGAATACACAATTTAGAATAGAGAATCAGGCCAGGAAAGGGCTGCAAGAGTGGTGCGTTGACGTCGGCTCGTGGTGACTCACGAGAGCCAATGACACTACCTGTTCCCAACCGTGCGTTCAATGACATCTTGCTGGTGGCTGGGACGTCACCATAGGGGGGTATTTACACCATGGAAATTGGCAGATGATACATACATGTCAGGGCTCTTTTCCCCAGAGAGCCGATTGTTAAACATTTATCAGTCCACCATTGCACATCCAATTTAGGGGCCCCGAAGCTTAAACTTCAGTAGTTTCATGGTAAATCTGCCTTAGTAGGCAAGAATCCACTGAAGTACAGGGCGGGGGAAAGTCAGAGCTGTGATATCAAGGAGGAAGGATTTTTTTTTTCCAGAAACAGAAGAAACTAGGAAAAGATCCTTCTGAGAGGAAGAGGTTTCCCCTGAGTTTGAGCTGAAAAAAGAGAGAGAAATGTCTTTCTTCTATTCCCCAAAGGCTAGACTGAATCTGGAGTTTCTGTGTGAAAAGTACATGGTTTTGGGGCATTTGCTGAATAAAATCATCCCAAATTAAAATCTCATTTCTTTCACAGGGCTGCAGAGTGTGTCTATTTGCCCGGGACTAAAGGATTTAAATTCATTTGGAGGGAAGAGATTCATCAGTGAGGACGGGCCGAGAAGCTTCCCGGGGAATAGACTGCTGCAGCCCTATGTCCTGCTGTCCTTCACCAGAAAGGGGCTCCTCCTGGGGACAGTGGGGGCAGCGAGGCCAGCCCACTCCCTTGGGTGCACTGAAGTGCACCTGGGAAGTGTCCCTGAGGTGTCCACTCCTGGAAGTCAGCCTCGTGGCTCTGCCCTTGCTCCGCCAGCTTCTGGGGCTCAGCCAGTGACCCATTCAGGCTCGGCAAGGGGGGACGGCCGGGCTTGGGCTGGAGAACATAAATGCAGCCCTGACGTGCACAGGGGCCCTTTGCACAGGCTCCTCAGGATTTCTGCAGCCAGGCCTGTGCTGCGTATCGCTCAGGAGGGGCCTCTCGGGTGGAGGGAGCTGGGAGGCCTGAGCACCTTTCACAGGGGGGCCCACTTGGCTGACCGCCTGGTGTGGGGTCTCTGCTTGGCTGGACCTGCTGCCCAACTCGCAGAAGGTCACTGGCAGTGTCCTCTTCAAAGTCAGCCCTGGAGCCCCATCTGCTTTATCACGCTTCGCCCCATAAACTGCATGTCCCTCCTGGCTGGCCCATATGCTGCCCGCTGTCTGCACGGTGCCTTTGTCCGCTGTAGGGGAGGAGGCTGCCCACTGTACCTGCAGCTGCCGGTGAATGACACCCCCTCTTGGCTCCTGGGCACCTGCTCAGCTGCCACCTCCTGACTGGCCAAGGGCCCCAGGCTCCTGCAGCCGAGACTTGGGCTGCCCCCAGCACCCTGGGCAGATCCCTCTAAAGCCCTGCCGAGCTCCCGTAAAACGAGATCCTAATTCTGGGCTCTCCTGCTATGTTTCTCAGGACCCAGAGGGTGTCAGACAGAGAGGGAACCTGAGAGAAGAAACCAGAACCTGCTGCTGGCGGGGACCTGGAGGGACACCACAGCGGAGAGCCCCTCGCCCCTGTGACTTTGATTTTGCCACAGAGGCCCTCCCCACCCCCGCCCCTGGAGTGCTGAGTCAGGAGCAGTTGCTTCCTAATGAAAGTGCAAGCAATTTATTTTGCATGAGAATCTCCAACTACCTGCCCCCTTGGGGTCCAGCCTCAGTGGGGAGGGAGCTGGGGGGGGGTTTTCTAGGGGCCTCCAGGGATGCTCAGCCACCTGAGCCTTCATCAGCGTTTAGTTGAATCCCACACAGAGGCTGTTCAAGCCCAAGTCTGTAAATAAAGGGTTTATAATTAAGGTTATTAACATCAGGTGGAACTTCAACATAACCGTGCAGGACTTGGGCTTCTGGCTTTTTAGAAAATGACCAGAGACACCAAGAGCTGTCCTTGTGAAGCCAGCCCAGTCCTCGTGGCAGTTCCCTTGGGTCCCCGTGGGTCTCAGAGAATCAGTGATTTATCCCACTTGGAAATGTCGACTCAATTCCTGGTCCCGTAGCCTAGAAAGCGAGGGAGCCAGGGTGGCTTTGCTGATGTCTGGCGGCCACCAAGCCACCTTGGAGCTGGGACAATTAGCAGCCCTAGTCCATTACTTTAGGATAATGTCATGGAACAGGCCCGAACCCTCATGCTCTGATGTAAAAACCCACCCACCCTTGCGAACTAGCAGCAAGAAGGGTACCGAACCCTGCACCCCAGCCCTTAGCGGGGGCTCTGGCCCTTGGGAGCAGCCTCCTAGGGGGGCTGGGGCCACACCAGGTGTGACCGACTTCAGAAGACAGGCACCCGCTAGTCAGTGCCTGGCAACACTGAAGGCATTCATTCATTCATTCATGCATGTATGCATTGATGGGAGTTCCTTGGAAATTTGGCATCTCCTTCCTTCCACTGTCCATCCTTCTTTCTTTCCCCCTTCCCTCTGTCCCTCCCTTCCTTCCAACATCCTTATAAAATGGAGACAGAGTAATTTGCAATGGGCAAAGGCGAGCCTGCCTGTCTGTTCCTGGGCTGGCCCCGGGATAAGCTGTGAAGCAGCTCTTTTGCTGGCCTCTCCTGAAAGTTTAGGATGGTAGGTGGGGTCCCTGGCGGGAGCAGGTGGATAGACGCCCCCGAGGCCCAGCTCTCCCACCTGTGGCACGTCTGATCTCAGAGGGAGCAGGGAGGAGCCCCTACCGGGGACTGGGCACCTCTGCAGTGACCTCTGGAGCCACCCTGGGCGCCCGCTGACATTTCGCAGCCAGGGACAGAGGCTGCAAAGGGAAGACGGAAGACATGCTTTGAGGGAGGCAGTGGGGGTGTGTGGGGACCACTGGGGGGAGGTGGGGGGAGGGGAGGGGAGGGGGAGGAGCCCCGTGCCCACCTCAGGGCAGCCTCAGGACTGCTTGGGAGGGAGGGGACTGGAACTTGTTTAGAGGGAAATGGATTATGTGTGAAACGTGACACAAATTCATTTGGACAATTAACACTCCGTTCTATGCGCCTTCTCTTCCTCTCACCCCCACGGTCAGTGCTCCTGATTTGGGCCGGGAAGGCGCTGGGGTGTCAGGGAAGACATAATCGCTCCCTTTCTGAAATGAACGCTGGGAGCAGGATGTTGACGCAAACTAAAAATAGCCTAGGGCCCCCAGCCTCGGCCTCCGGCAGAGGGCTTTGCTGAAAATCATGATTCTCACGTAAAGGAAAGACTAATGGATTTCTTCCTTGAGGCAATTAAAAAGTGATTTGTCACACGCCAAGATGTATGGCTTTG